>JARFJB010002012.1:72500-95000 GCA_036346205.1 Vesta saturnalis | reverse complement strand
TACTGTGATACAAATTTAGTAGGAAGAGGAACGAGGTTCATGAGTGCACTAAATGTCCGCAAACCAGCTAGACCTACACCCATGCAACGCATAGCTTAAACAAATCGCAAGGTGGTTTCGCAAATTCGGTTTGAGTCTCTTTTAATGAGGTGGGATGTCATTTTTGTTTTGATTTCATGACAGTTCTTACAATCTAATTCTAAACTGGTTACTACACCTTGCCTTTTGTCCTCTATCTCACTAAACACCAAAAAAACTTACATTTCCACATTGACTAAATCAACTGCGTTAGGCTATTTAAGTCAACTATTACTTTGTTACTTGAATAATTAAGAATATATATGTTAGTGTTCCTAACAATATCTTGAATCATATCTTTTGTAATAAACAATTTAAAGGCATCTATTTCTTTAGATGTACTTCTAGCAACTGTTTTTGTTCCTGGTAATATTTTTATGATATTTTTAGACGCAGTTTTAGCATAAGGAAAATTTGTACTTTTCCAAAGCGTCTCTTGATCTTTTCCTATAAAAAACTGGTAGTCACCTGTCTGTTGGAATTCATTTTCAAAGTCCTTGTCACTGTTGCACTCAGTTTGTTCCGAATCACTGCTACACAGATCTTTTGTTATTGTCTCATCAGTCTCTGATTCCGACTCACTTAGCTCCTCTTCTTCCCACTTTCATCTTGTAACTCTCTTAGTGTTCTTTCTAAAGCAGCCTCCAACTCGTCGGGTCTTATAAATTTTTGCGACCTAAAAACAGTGAATCTGTAAATATCTGATCCGTACAACTTTTTTTATAACTATGTCTTACGCAGGAATTAATCTTTCATATATGAATGTCTTTACACATAGTTTGTTACTCAAAAGAATATGTACACAAATTTATACAATTATTTCATTTATTGACATTATGTTACATAAGAATTAATGCTTGCAAAAGAATAAATAAACAAAACTATGCTTACATGACAAAGCGCGCTGCGGCAAACACACCTCAAATTTGACAGTCCCACTAAAAGTAGAATATTAACTGACAAATTGGACGCAAGATTGTCGTATGTATTGGAAGTGGGGGTAAAGGGTTTCAAGTATGAATACCTTAACGTGTTAAGTAAAATGTGTTATTGGTATTGTTTCTATAAAACGAAAATGAGAATATGCGGCATTCTGCCGCGGTCGCGCCCTCCGGAGGCTTAAGGACCATTTTGATGCATTTATACATGAAATAGATAAATTGCATGCATGTGTTTCTTCTGAGCTTACGTAAGTACAAAAAGTTGTTTTTCAAGTGCTCTTTGTTGTTTCAAAATGTAATTGGTAAGAGCCATTTTTTGATATTTTGTAAAATTTATACATGAAATTGATAAATTGCCACTTATAAAACACAACTACGTTAAAGAAGAAATTTCTTTCTGAGAATTAGGTGCAAATTTTAAATTCTCAGGAGCGCATCTTTTGTGTAGGACTTTATCCATCATACATTAAAATATATTTACCTCACTATCAAACGACCTGATAAAGCCCTCGGTGCAATCATGAAATTTGTAAGGGATACATTATTTGAGAGACTGATTGTAATCCATAAAGGTAAAATATGTACTATACTGAAAGATTTGTGAAAAAGACACAAAGCCAGCGAAAGTCTTTAATTGGATCTGGTCACAGTGACTAAGAACGTGTGGAATGTAGCTTCTTGTTTCTTAAGCAATATTTATATGGTGCAAGAAGTTAAGACAAATTGTGAAAGTCAGCTTAAATGCACTGAATGCAGCTCATGTTTGCATCGGTACTCCTGTAATTGTATTGACTCAGCAATCAGATTGAATATGTGCAAACACATAAATTTAGTAAATAAATATAGAAAAATGGATCCATCCCAAGAAGTAGAAGAAGAGAACATTCAATCAGAAAGTATGCAATAAATACATTAAGCAATCATTGATTATAATCTACGTTAAAAATAATTGTTTATATAAAACTAAATAAAACATAGACTTTACTGGATTGACCCAAATATATTGCAAAGTGTTCACCAGAAACATGTCTGTTTAATGTTATGAGGCTGGCTATAGATTGAAGTTTAATTGTTTGATATTCCGGGTGCTATAAGAACAGTAATGTAACATAAAGACGCTGACTTAATATAATGTAATGTTTATTGAATACTCTGTAGCTAGCTGCCTTTCTTATGTTGGATTTGAGGGGGGGGGTTGCTTAATTATTGTTATAATTATTATGTAGATACACCCATATTCCAAATCAAAATTCTTATTGTGCTTAAGATTAATGTGGCAACACTCACATAATGACCGGTTGAGGACACTCTGGACCTAAATGAAGAACAAAAAACTTAAATCTCAACCTAGTGGTGTTGCATATTACCAATAACATTATTACATTTATTAATCCTTATAGTATTCTTTTTCTATTTCTATGGAAAGCTGTTTGGCGTTTCTGTGACTGCACACTTATTACATATATGCAGTCGAACTTCGATAATTTTAAACTCGACTGGCCACAAAAATTTAGAGCTATCCAGTTACATTCTTACACAACCCTTGAAGATCTGTTGCCAACCATTCTTGCCTGAGTTATCAAACACCCAAGTTAAGAAGTTCGACTGTATCAACTTGTTTAAGTTTGTGTTGCACGCTTAATAATTATTCAGGCCTATGGTGTAGCATGTGCGTTAACAATTATTCATATACTTAAAATGGAGTTAACATGGTCAAAATTACTTTATTACTTTATGACTTTACATATGGTGTAAAAACTTGCATGATATATCCCTTGTTTAACACTATGTAAAAGCTTAGTCAAATTGTAAAGCCCATAATTTTGTGCAGGTTTCTTTTATGAGTTACACTTACTAATTACCACTATGGGGATTTCTTTTTAATCTCGGCTAGTCACGAATTTGGGAAGTGGGTTTTTAGACTTATATAACTGTTAAACAATTTCCTTACCCAGGTTTAATACATCTATTAAAACAAAACTTCTGGAATTATAATAATAATAATATAACAAAAAATGATATTCTGGTAAAACAATTTAGTATTCAAGTTAAACACAATGATGGAAAATAAACGAAGGATTTCTATAAATAATTTCTTCGTCCAGCGCCTGGTATTTGGACAGCACAGCGTACATCAGAGTAATGCTGGTTTCGTTGAAATGTCGGCGGTAAATCCTAAGATTTTTGTTTAATGGTTAGGGACAGGTGTCGCCTGTGTATCTGTGCTCGTTGTCGTCGGTTTGGAAATTTCCTGTAAACAAGCGCGTTATAATGCAGGTTCAAAAATAAATTATGGGTGGTTTTGTTTCTTTGTAAACAAAAATAATGTGTTCAGGTGAAAATAATACAAGGGTGTGTGTACAATTCAAAAAGGAGGATTACTGTGATTTAGACAGGTAAGCTTATTTTGTCTATTATATTATAAATTATAAATTTAAGACAATGTTGTTGAATTCGAGGTTAGAGCGTATTTCTATCATGGACTGGTCCTTTTATTACTAATATTTTCTTAAGTAAAGTTTTGAAATACAAAACAGGTTAAAGAAAAGCAGGCCCTACACGAGATTTGATAATTACACGAATAGTGTTAATACAAATTCGTGTTAGGCAACGGTTGTATGTGATTTGTTTAATTTTTAGGGCGTGCACACACAGACTAAGGGAAAGACTAATTTTAAATTAACTATAAATAATATAGACACTCAAATATGTACAACGGGTTTTCAACGTTTGGAATTTGCAATTTAAGGTTTGTAATGGTTCATACGATACAGAAATATTTTCGACAATGTGATGTTGAAAATTGATAAGAGTTCATTCAAACTACTTAAATGGAACGTTGACCTTCGTTTTATTTGTATAAAGAGGATGATTCTTTACACTTTAATTGAATGTGTACTACTTATTTGCGAAATGGAATTTTTACTTTCTTTAAGAATAATTATCTTAAAGTTTTAATTGTTAAAGCGCAAATAAATTGCTTTAATCTATTGGATCTCTTATTGTAAAATAGAAATTCTTTTACTTTGAAGTAAAACGTAAACAATTTACTTTTAGTTGTATAAATTTTATGTTTTACACAATTCAGGTTTTTCGGTAATAGTTTGGATTTGATATTCAGGTGGATTTTTGGTGATATACAGGGGGAATAAATTAATAGTGTTGATAGCCAACCAAGTAGCTCGAGCTAAATCAACAAATTCTAGAGATTCTATTTATTCAAAGCTGTAACGGACACTTTGAATATATGGAACTATGCACAGGGGTTCAGGATATATCGGGTGTTTGTTTATAATTTCGTTAATAGCCAAGCCAGTGGGCTCAATAGTCTAAATTAACGAATCTTAGGGATTCTATTTATTCAAAGCTGTATCGGAGACTTTGAATATATAGAACTATATACAGGGGTTCAGGATGGAATTTGTAAATTGCCGTTTTCTGAGATTACAACGCGTGATCGGGCAACCAAACGTGGCTTATATGAGCCCCATTAACTAGAAGAAGCCCTATAATAGTCCCGGTGACCGCCGGTGTTAACCAGTCTATCTACCCAAGACCAGTATAATACGCAAAACCTCTTTGACGTCAATTAATTTCTTAGGGATGGTTTGTTAATAGGAATTTCTAGGTATTACAACTATTTCCGTAAAAATTGGTTATACTTCGGAGTGTTAGAATTCTATTTAATTCAATTGAAATTGCTTTAAGGGCGGTTCATCCGGTTATGTTCTCGAATAGAAAATTTCAGGTGTAATAAATGATTACAAACGGAGAGGCAGGAGAGTATTTGTAGAGAAGCGTTCTACAAACAGATTTAATTCAAAAGTGCAATAATTTTGCTTATAAACCTTACGAATGAGTGGGGTTTTAGGTAGGAAATGTCGCAACGTTTCTGCACATTCTGAAAGTTCGGGTCTACCGGTGCTCACCAAACGTGCTGATTAATTACATTTACAGAACTGGAATAAACATGAATTATTATTTAAACATTATCTTAATACATTTTTATTAAAATAACAATTAATTTGTCTTACCCAATTCTGGCTCATTACAAAATTCGAACTTCGCTCGTCTGTCGTCAAAAGAAAATACTGTATTCGATATTGTTAAGCTTCGAACTTTACTCGTATCTTCTCTCTTCATGCTATCATCCTCATCATAGGCTCTGATTCATGGTATAGTCTGTTCTTCCTTCTAAATACCACCTACTTATCTTAATGCCTTATTATTTTTTATTTTAGAATCCAATGATAACTTAATTATTGCAACTCCTTCAAATGTTGTGGAATCAAAAATGATTGTTAAAACAATAACTAAACCTCATCCAGCAGAATCAATTTATAATCAAAAGGCTCAACTGATACAATATCGTTGATGGTATTAATACTCTATCTGAAGTTGGCGCGGTACACAAAACTTTAAGGTCATTGTATGCGACATTAGAAGCCTTACGAAATCATTCTTCACTTCCATCTACAAGTTTCATTCAAAATGATACACTACCCAAAATCCCTCATAATTAAAACATAGACACTCAACGTAAATTTATACGTAAGCGGCGAACTACAAAAACACTTGGTCTGCAAACAACTACCAGGAGTTACCTGCTTGGGCACAGTATCTACAATATAAAAACAAGGCACAGGGACTTACTTACACCTTAAAAATTATGGTTAATATGATTATTTAACTTACCCCCATGTTTTCTTTTAACATGCGCCCTCAAGTTGGATATATTCAAGGATAACCTATTTGAGTATTCTACACTGCATTTATTATTCGACATTACTAGGTGTTTCAAACACAGAAACTTTGAACATTACTAGATGTTCACAACTGACTGACAGCATATCTACAACACATCGCTAATGTAAAAGCTACCCCTAGTAGGTGATAGAAATATTTTTTAAGCAGGTAAGAAGAGCATAATAATAAAGTTTTAACCCTGAAATGTTATGCAACTGACCATACTCTCGTGATATTTTGCATAAATTTATATTCACATTTTAAAACTGTACAAAATCAATAAATTTTTAATATAAATACTGATGTTAAATAGAGTCCTTTATTTATTTCGGAAATATTTGTAATATGTTGGTCATCTAAAAATTCTTACGTTTTTTTCTTTAGTAAAGAAAGCCTTCCTTAACTGTGAAATATTATAGATCACAATTCGATATAAAACGTACATTTTTAATATTTTCCAAATTAATTGAGTATTAATAGGAATTGTGATGTAATATAATAAATGTTTAATATATTCGTAAGGTATTTGTAATGTGTTTTTTTTCTAAAAAAAATTGTAACGATTTTTTTATGAAATAAATAAATAAGAGAGTTAGTATAACTCTCACAATGTATCTACGGACATTTTACATTTATATGTATATGCAATTACTACAATTTTAAATTGATTGTACTCGTAATGAGTAAAAAGCCTGCAATTATAAAATGCATTGCCCAAATAGTATTATCAGTATGATTTGTAATATTATACTTAACTTGAAATACAAGTATTGTTCTAGAATGGAATGTATAATTGCAATTATTGTTGTGTAAACGATAGATGTGCACTTGAACTATAGAAGTGATGTATGTTTCAAGGTGTGTGATGTGAGTAAAGATATATGTGTATATCTATGAAAAGAGATAAAAGACGCCTGGATGTGGACGTTCGTTTTCTCAGGATATAGGTGGGGTTGCGGAGGAGAGCATAAATAAAGTCCTACAAATGATGCGCTCCTGAAAATTTCAAATTTGCACTTAATTCTCAGAAAAAATTTTTTTTTTCAACGCAGATGTGTTTTATAGGTGGCAATTTATCAATTTCGTGCATAAGATTTTCAAAATATGAAAAAATGGTTCTTAAATTAACCAGTTCCACTCTGAAACAATAAAGAGCACTTAAAACACAACTTTTTGTACTTACGCAAGCTCAGAAGAAACATATGCACGAAATTTACCCATTTCATGTATAAGTGTATCAAAATGGTACTTAAATTAACCAATTCAATTTTGAAACAACAAACAACACTTAAAACATGACTTGTTTTTTAATTTAGTTTGATTACTACTCCAAATTTACAATTTTCGATGCGTAAAATCTCTTCTAGTTGTCGGATAATGAACCAGTTATTGCTTTGATAGCATTCGTTGCGGTTGATGCACATTCTTTTTCCCTCTCCTCTCCTCTCCCTCTCCCTCTCCCTCTCCCTCTCCCTCTCCTCTCCCTCTCCTCTCCTCTCCCTCTCCCTCTCCCTCTCCTCTCCCTCTCCTCTCCCTCTCCTCTCCTCTCCCTCTCCTCTCCTCTCCCTCTCCCTCCCCTCTCCCCCCTCTCTCCCCTCCCTCCCTCCCTCCTCTCCCTCTCCCTCTCCCTCTCCCTCTCCCTCTCCCTCTCCCTCTCCCTCCCTCTCCTCTCTCTCCTCTCCCTCTCCCTCCCTCTCCCTCTCCCCTCTCCCTCTCTCTCCCTCTCTCTCTCCCCTCCCTCCCCTCCCCTCTCCTCTCCCTCTCCCTCTCCTCTCCCTCTCTCTCCTCCCTCTCTCTCCTCTCCCTCCCTCTCCCTCTCTCTCCTCTCCCTCTCCCTCTCTCTCTCCCTCTCCCTCTCCCTCTCTCCCCTCTCCTCTCTCTCCCCTCTCCCCTCTCTCCCTCTCTCTCCTCTCCCTCTCCCTCTCTCTCTCTCCCTCTCCCCTCCCTCTCCCTCTCTCTCTCTCTCTCCCTCTCTCTCCCTCCCTCTCCTCTCCCTCTCCCTCTCCCTCTTCTCCTCTCCCTCTCTCCTCTCCCTCTCTCTCCTCTCCTCTCCTCTCTCTCTCCCTCTCCTCTCCCTCTCCCTCTCCCTCTCCCTCTCCCTCTCCTCTCCTCTCCCTCTCCCTCTCCCCTCTCCTCTCTCCTCTCCCTCTCCTCTCCCTCTTCCCTCTCCTCTCCCTCTCCCTCTCTCTCCCTCTCCCTCTCCTCTCCCTCTTCTCCTCTCCCTCTCCCTCTCCCTCTCCCTCTCCCTCCCTCCTCTCCCTCTCCTCTCCCTCTCCCTCTCTCCTCTCCCTCTCCCTCTCCTCTCTCTCCTCTCCTCTCCTCTCCCTCTCCTCTCCTCTCCTCTCCCTCTCCCTCTCCTCTCTCTCTCTTCTCCTCTCCTCTCTCCCTCTCCTCTCCTCTCCCTCTCCTCTCCCTCTCCCTCTCCCTCTCCCTCTTCCCTCTCCCTCTCCCTCTCCCCTCTCTCTCCTCTCCTCTCCCTCTTTCTCCCTCTCCTCTCTCCCTCTCCCTCTCCCTCTCTTCTCCTCTCTCTCTCCCTCTCTCCTCTCCTCTCTCTCTCCCTCTCCCTCTCCCTCTCCCTCTCCCTCTCTCTCTCCCTCTCCCTCTCCCTCTCCCTCTCTCCCTCTCCCTCTCTCTCTCCCTCTCCTCTCCTCTCTCCCTCTTCTCCTCCCTCTCCCTCTCTCCTCTCCCTCTCCCTCTCCCTCTCCCTCTCCTCTCCCTCTTCTCCTCTCCTCTCCCTCTCCCTCTCCCTCTCCTCTCCTCTCCCTCTCCCTCTCTCTCCTCTCCCTCTCCTCTCCTCTCCTCTCCCTCTCTCTCCCTCTCCCTCTCCCTCTCCCTCTCTTCTCTCTCCCTCCTTCTCCTCTCCCTCTCCCTCTCTCCTCTCCCTCTCTCTCCCTCTCTCCCCTCTCTCTCCCTCTCTCTCCCTCTCCTTTTCCCTCTTCTCTCTCCCTCTCCCTCTCCTCTCCTCTCCCTCTCTCTTCTCCTCTCCCTCTCTTCTCCCTCTCTCTCCTCTCTCCCTCTTCTCTCCCTCTCCTCTCTCTCCCTTTTCTCCTCTCCCTCTTTCTCCCTCTCTCCCTCTTCTCTCTCTCTCCTCTCTCTCTCTTCTCCCTCTCTTCTCCCTTTTCTCTTTCCTTCTCTCTCCTCCTCTCTCCCTCTCCCTCTCTCTCCCTCTCCTCTCTCTTCTCCTCTCCTCTCTCCCTCTCTCCTCCCTCCCTCTCCCTCTCTCCCTCTTCTCCCTTTTTCTCTCCCCTCTCTTCTCTCCCTCTCTCCCTCTTCTCCTCTCCTCTCTCTCTCCCTCTCCTCTCTTTCTCTTCTCTCCTCTCTCCTCTCTCTCTCCCTCTCTCCCTCTTTCTTCTCTCTCCCTCTCTCTCTCCTCTCTCCCTCTCTCTCCTCTCTTTCTCCCTCTCTTCTCTCCCTCTCTTCTCCCTCTCTCCCTTCTCCCTCTCTCCCTTCCCTTCTCCCTCTCTTTTCTCTCTCCTCTCTCTTCTCTCCCTTCTCTCCCTCTTCTCTCTCTCTTCTCTCTCCCTCTCTTCTCCTCTCTCCTCTCTCCCTCTCTCCTCTCTCTTTCCTCTTCTCCCTCTCTCCTCTCTCCTCTCTCCTCTCTCCTCTCTTCTCTCTCCTCTCCTCTCCTCTCTCCTCTTCTCCCTCTCTTCTCTTCTCCCTCTCTCCTCTCTCTCTTCTCTCTTCTTTCCTCTCTCCCTCTTCTCTCTCTCCTTCTTCCCTCTCTCCTCTCTTTCTTCTTCTTCTTTTTTCTTCTTCTTCTTTTTTTCTTTTTTCTTTTTTTTTTTTTAATCTGACGTAGAAAATTATTACTATTTTGGGAATGACGTCGAAAGGGATAAAAGTTATTTGACATTCTACAATCTTAGTAAAATTGATTAAATAGGGAATAATTAATTAAAAAAAAAATACGTAGAGGGATTCGAGTCTTTACAACTTAGAGAATTATGCCCACCTTGTACAATAAAGATTTACCAAATAATATTTATTATAATATCGGCAAAGGATAATTAGAAAGCAAACGTAGGTTTACTAATTGTATCGTGGTTAATGTGTACATATGTAATACATTCATAGTTACCAATACAAATTGTGGTTATAGTTTAAACTAAATAGTGCTATGTAATTATTTCAATTAGAGCTTCCATAATTTCAGGCCGGATTTCCATTAATCACACGAGATGTGCAAAAGTTCCGATTACTAGTGCTCATAAACGTTATTATTACATGCAGATATTATTGATTCCAAGTATTAGTATGAGCAAAGCAATCTAAATAGGCAGTACGTAAAGGTTTAATTTAACACCTAAGTTTTATACTACGATTGTTACTTGTGTTACTTGTGTTTTTGGTACTTTTACATAAAAACACAGTAACAAAGTATTAAAACACGTTATTGATACACGTCTAGAAGCAAATATTTAATTAATTTGCTCTAAAATGTAATAAATTGAGGCAAATATTGATTTTAGATTAAATCGCTTTGTACATAAATAAATTTCGGATAAATAATAATTTAAAATAAATATCTAAATCGTTTCTGAGTTACAAGGACAGATATTCAAAGGAATATTTACTTTATCCTCACAAACTTTCAACATTTCATTTAATTCGAAATGAGATAGTAAAGATATTGCGTTCATCCAATAATAAAATAATTTTATTTCTTTAGTTATATTATTATCTCTCTTGATTTCCTTCTTTATTATGTTAATGGTCTCTACTCAGTAAAATCTGATTTAAAGCAAAAACTCTTACTAAACTTTTTGATTCAAGCAAATGAACGGTAAAATTCATACAAAATCGTTGAATTTCCATATTCCAGGAACAGATGAATTTAGAAATCCATCTAACACAAAAACGCTGGATCTTTACTTCTAACATTAGTTTATTCGACTTTGTGTTAATAGCATAAATTTATTATTGAGATAATTCATTATATTCTTGTACCTATCGCTAGACGTACAAAATTATACAAGGTCTCTCATAAAATGAGAGCCACGTCATTGGTTTGAAGGCCAATTGAGAATGAAAACTGGAAAATTTTCCGATTGTATCTCGTTACATTAATATGAAAACAATAATTTATCATATCAAACCCATCTGACGATATTGTAGATAGTAAAACTTCTTATGGTAATTCAAATATGTGTATATATATATATATATATATATATATATATATATATATATATATATATATATATATATATATATATATATATATATATATATATATATATATATACAATGTCCCAAATTCGCTTCTCTACAAAGGGATCTAAGCTTCTGTTATACTTACGGCAAAGGTTAAATGGGGAAAGTTTAAGACGAATAAGATTGTAATGATCCTAAAAACTCATTACATTATAATTATCCAATCCTAGTCCAGAAATTCCTATCAAAACTTCTTTCCTATTTATTTCCTTAAACTGAATGTAGTATTGTTTATAAATCCTATCAGTTTCCCACTACTTTTCCCTCTCCTAACAAATCTCCTATAAATACCCACACACACACCTTCACTCATCCTATTCTATTTCAATTCGAACCCTATTCTACTTGATCTAGAAATTATTACCAGAAACTCTCAAATTACCTGCCTGCTTAAAATAACCTGCCTGTCCTAATTACATTCTAACCTGCCTGACACATTTCCTGATTTCCCGATATCCTAGTACCAGTTCATAACAATCCTCCACAACCGTAAGTATCTATTTGCACTTTCTCGGTGTTTGTACCACGAGGAGTAGTAAGTAGTTACCTAGTAACGTGGTTTTACTACTGGTGGCTGCGGCCCCAAGAAGTAAGGCTACTTTACGAAGACCCTTTCCTGTTTAATTCCTAATATCCGAGAAACAATCTCAGATCTGCCCTATCGGTGTACGTACCTCGAAGGATAGATAAAGATTGTTAATAGAATTACTTTATTAATGGTGGTTTCGACCCCAATTGTAAGGTAATCCTATACTGTGATCTCCCTATAATTATCCCTATAATATTCCCTATTATCCTCTTACACACCTGAACCATATCTAACATCTATTCGGGTTATTACCACGAAAGGTGTATAGAAACCGTTCAATACCCATTTAATCCAGAATCTCAATCTCATACCCATACCGTTACCATCTTAGTATAAATCACATCCCTATAATATTCCCTATTATCCTCTTACATACCTGAACCATATCTAACATCTATTCGGGTTACTACCACGAAAGGTGTATAGAGACCATTCAATATCCCTGATAATCCAGACTCTCAAAATAAAATTTATACCATCACCAGACCCTTATCCGAATACCACTTACCCCTTTATCCTCTCTCGGTTACACACCCTCTTGAATCCTGGTATAAATTCCTATCACCTGATCTCGAAACAAATTATCCACTCACATGGTCCTGTAATTTCACAACACCCAAAAGAACAAACTACCGACTAATTTTACATAGTCTAACTCCAGTACTAATTATTAAACATAATTTAGTATATCACATTTCCATTGCACACGATTTACACTTGATATTAAAATTTCTCCCTGTAATTCTCCGATTAATCCTAATACTCCAGAACAGTGAACTCAATCACATTTTATTATACATAGTTCATTTATTACAATTGTGTGCCATCTATTTTAAAAATACACGTTAGAATTAATTCTCATTCCAAACATCCAAATTTTATAAAATTCCACTAAACAACTGATTACAATAAATACAAATGCTATTGTAGGTCAAAGGTTATCCTAACCAGTTTAAATACCACAACTTTCCCATCTACATCAACCAGTTATATGCAATATATTTAACCCCTTAAGCCACCTAGACTTCACCCCTATATTAATGACTACCCCGTATTAATTAACATAACGGAAAAATTAAAAATAAGATCCATATCTCACCTGAGGGAAGTTATTCTATTTTCACCAAACCACTCAATCCATTTATCGTCACCCCTCTATTAACCTGACCACAAGTCATTCTTGTTAATTAATTATTAACCCCCTGAACACAAAACGAACCTAGGAAGATACACCGGATTAATAACCTTTGTTACAGCTTACGATCAAACCCGAAGTCAGGTACCGAGTCCCAGAACGGAAATTAATTGACGTTTAAGTATAAGAAAATTAGTTGTGCTTTGTAATTAAAAGAATCGTTAGTTATGTTTTGTAATTATAAGTATTATATTTTTGATTAATTCTTAAATTATATATTCTTACTATATCGTTATTTGATTCTACATCCAGGCAACCCAACATACACTATAGTGTTGAAAATTGCAAACCGAACCTCACCTGAGATCCGAGAGCTAGCAAACAGGGCGATTAAAAACTGTAATTATTGTACACCACTTAGGGTGTTACAAGATGGCGTGTATGACATGTCACAATCGTCTTTTGTTATCCCACAATTTACCTCAACTTTCATTTTTCTTATTGCCGCCATATTTGATTTTTCGATTTTTTGAAAGAGCGAAATATTTCCAGTTTAGTGATGTCTCACAACTGCATAAAAGATTAGAGTTTCATCGAAATATCACACTTTCTAAAGTTAGGTCTTATTATTAGTAGGCCATGATTTATTTGTCGCAAAATAACATTAATAAATAATGTATAAAATTCTTTGAATTTTCAATAAAACATGAAATTAAATAACGACCTCTCAACAAGACAGATGTTTTGGGACAAATTCCCAGTTATGAGTGTGTTAAAAATAAAGCCAGAAAAATCGTCATTAATTTAATTAATACTTGAACCTTTGAACGACCTACAATAAAATTACAATTAAAATTAATTTACAGATTTTCGTGACGTCCATTTACATCGAGACATTTTTGACAATTGGTGACTGTTTTTCGTACAACCCTAGCAAGTGTATTTCCATTAACACTATGTCTAAATGTATCCAAAACTCTCTGTTTCAGGATTTCTATGGTCGCAGGAGGATCAAACTCGTAGACCTCATTCTTTGTGTGACCCCAGAGGTAGAAATCCAAGGGCGAAAGGTCAGGGGATCTAGGAGGCCAAGATATTGGACCATTTAATGCAATAATTCTTTCATCAAACTGCTGCTTTAAGAAGTTCCTGACTTGAATGGTGTTGTGTGCCGGACATCCATCCTGTTGAAACATGAAAAATGAGTTCTTCCGAACTCATCTTCAGTGAGAGTAGCTCATAGAACCGCCACAACCTGGTTTCGCAGAAGCTCTAGGTACCTCTGTCCGTTTAAGTTATAGTCAAACAAAAATGGTTCTATAAGTCGATTTCCTGCAATGATCAATAATTTATAATACATAGGTGCCCAATTAAAATAGGTAAATTAGATTAAATTACCAATAATCCCACACCAAACGTTACTTCCAAATCTGGTCTGTAGACGTCTCTCTGCCATTCCGTGAGGGTTTTCTACAGCCCAATGATGAATGTTGTGCTCATTAAAAACTCCACAATTCGTAAACTTACTCTCGTCAGACCACAAGACATGGTTAACAAAATCGGGATTTTCATTACACATTGTAGTATACCACTCGCAGAAGCGCATTCATCTTGGAAAATCAATTTCCTTAAGTTCTTGAACTATTGTGGGTTTGTATGGATAGTAGTTATTTTTTTTTAACACTCTTTGTACCGTTGATTTTGACACACGAATTTCCCGTTCTACCGTTCTTACCGATGCACTGGGGTTTTCCTTGACAGGTTGTAAAATGTTTCTGTCACGATTTTCATTATCAATATTGTATCCGCTTTTAGGTTATTCGAAGGCCCCATAGATAATTAAATTAACTACAATTTTTCTAAAGTGGATTTTATGAAGCTGCCGTCCTTCGGGGTACATCTCCAAATACCTCGCTGAAGTAATGTAGGCGTTTCTGTTTAACTGTAAGTAAAGCGCTAACATGTCAAACTGTTCTTCATTTGAATAGGAAATACCGGCCATTTTCAACAGGCTTTGACAATTTGTGTGTCACGTTTATGATTTTAATGACAGAAAAGCGTATTACTTATGAAAACACTACTTTGAATTATTTAACGTCAAAGTCAGAGCCACCTCATATGGAAAAAATGAAACCCAATTTTACTGACAAATAAATCATGGCCTACTAATAATAAGACCTAACTTTAGAAAGTGTGATATTTCGATGAAACTCTAACCTTTTATGCACTTGTGAGACATCAATAAACTGGAAATATTGCACTCCTTCAAAAAATCCAAAAATCCAATATGGCGGCAATAAGAAAAATGAAAGTTTAGGCAGATTGTGGGATAACAAAAGACGATTGTGACATGTAATACACGCCATCTTATTCGTCTTAAAAAAGTGTCCGAATAATCTCACATTGTAACAGCTGTCAAATTAACCATTTCGGATTTACTGGCGAAAAACGAAATCCGCCATTTTCGGTTTTTCGCCGATATTTTCAAAACCAATTGACCGATCGTAAATCTGAAACCGGATATCGAATGCTCTAAGCTTCCTCTAAAACTTTCCCCATTTAACCTTTGCCGTAAGTATAACAGAAGCCTAGATCCCTTTATAGAGAAGCGAATTTGGGACACATTGTATACCGGGTCCGCCTTTGGGAGCTGATCCTATGAGTATCTGCTAAACCAAACTTACTATAATTTTGAAAATTTGGTGACAGGGTAACGATGTTAGGGCTAACTCATCTAAAATATTTTCACGTTCGTACCACTTCCGGTTATACCGGAAGTCGGTACTTGGTCGCTTATTTTAAATAGAACACCCCGTATATTAATAGATTTTTGGATTCTATGTCGAATTTTAAGGTAAGTTTGTTAAATAAACTAGATACGAAATTTCAGTCGTTTTCCAAAAAAAAAACATTTTTCTAAAAAAATTGACAGATGCGGTCTTAGTAGTAACACGTTAATTGTTCTGTTCCTGTCAAACAATTTGAATAAAACTTTGAGGTTTTATAGGTTACTCAAAAAAATCAAATGGAAACCCCTATTTTTTATTACTCAGGTCGATTTAACGTCAATAATTAAGGTAAGTTTTTTTAAAACTTTATTTGCCTAAACGTAACAGTTTCATACTTATTATCAAAAAAGTCCCAATTTTAAAATTTGTGATAAAAATGGGCTACATACTTAAATCTAGTATTCCTTGTTCGTGTTCACCATGGAAACCAAATAATTGAGAATTGAAATAACGAAAAATACTTGAATAAGTTACTGCATAGAATTGATAATTTTGTGATTCAAAAGTCATTTTTGCCAAACAGAAATTTTCTAAGTCATTTTTTTCAAATATAATACATAAGTGTAAAAATTTAATACTTTATGAGTAAATCGAAAAAACTACTTTCTACTGCGGAGGTAATACATACTTATCAGCGCATCATTACACGATAAAGATGCTTATTTTTTTTTCTTTTGTAGTCAATAATTTAATAAAATTGTTGACAGTTTGTGTTTTTCTTGATGAAATGGCTCAACTTGAATATTCTAATACAGATTATTTGAATTTAATTTTAATTCACGGAGAATGTCATAAAGCGAACAGTAAGAACATTTATCGAACGCTATTCTGAGCGCCCCGACCATCAGCAGATACAAGACGTATGGTTAAAAATTTGGAACAGTTTGGCACATTTAAACACTTTCCGCCTCGAAAAAAAACTGCTATTGATAACGAACAGAATGTAGTTATAACTTTAGGATATTTCCGTGTCTATCCTTGTAATTCTATAAACGACGCGAAAACAGATATTGGCTTAACACCAACAAATATCAGAAGAATTCTTAAGAAACATAACTTTAGACCATACTGTTTACAATTAGTTCAACATTTGAAAGAAGTGGATTTCTTGAAACGTATCGAATTTTGTGAAACAATTTTGCTCAAAATACAAGAAATTCCTGAATTTTGACTAATATCATATGGACGGTCGAATCTAAATTTACGAAAAATGGCATACTTAATCGCTGAAACTCGCATTACTGGAATAACGAAAATAGCAATCCAATTCTCGAATGCCATTTTCAGGAAATTTGGAATTTTAACGTATTTTGTGCTATTCGGAATAACGAAATCTTTGACGTGTATTTTTACAACGAAAATTTGAGAGGTTTAAAAAGTTGATTGTTGCGATTTATGATTACAAATTTAATTTCTAGGAGAAAATTATCTTGAGATGTTAAACACTCGAATTCAATCCCGATTAAATCTAGAAAGGGAAAATTTATGGTACCAACAAGACGGTGCGTCCCCTCACAACACTAAGGCTGTTTCCATGAAACTTTATGACATTTTTGAAGATCGTTGGTTTGCTAATAATGGTACCTTTCCATGGCCACCTAGGTCACTTGATCTTACGCCAATGGATTTTTATCTTTGGCGTCGAATTAAAAATATTGTTTATGCTACACCACTAACGACTAAAGAGGATTGCATTGCATTCAATTCTCTTTCTCCACAAGAAATTCCAAGGGCTACAAATGAAGCCGTTATAAGACGGGTTCAACAATTTCTTGCGTCTAACGGGCAACATTTTGAACATTTTTGTAAATTAATTTACATTTGATCACGAGCAAGAAATACTAAATAAGCGACTTTATCTTGTAAGAATGCACTGATAAGTATGTAGTTACTACCTCCGTAGTAAAAAGTAGTTTTTTTCGATTTACTCATAAAGTATTAAATTGTTACACTTATGTTGTATATCGAATTTGAAAAAAATGACAGAAAATTTCTATTTGGCAAAAATGACTTTTGAATCACAAAATTATGAATTTTTATAATCTTTTGCAGTAACTTTTTCAAATATTTTTCTTTAATTCGGTTCTCAATTATTTGGTTTCCATGGTGATCACGAACAAGGAATACTAGATTTAAGTATGTAGCTCATTTTTATCACAAATTTTAAAATTGGGACTTTTTTGATAATAAATATGAAACAGTTACGTTTAGGCAAATAAAGCTTTAAACAAACTTACCTTAATTATTGACGTTAAATCGATCTAAGTAATAAAAAATAGGGGTTTCCATTTGATTCTTTTGAGTAACTTGCATTGTTTGATAGTCAAGTTTAGACATTCATAATTTTATTTTCATGAAAAATACAAATTTCATTTTTTGCTGACTGTTGCAATAAACCTTTGCCTACAACACCTCAAAGTTTTATTCAAATTGTTTGACGGGGACAGAACAATTAACGAGTTATTACTAAGACCGCATCTGTCAATTTTATTAGAAAAATGTTTTTTTAACGACTGAAATTTCGTATCTAGTTTATTTAACAAACTTACCTTAAAATTGGACATGGAATCCAAAAATGTATTAATTTAAAATAAGCGACTAAGTACCGACTTCCGTTATAACCGGAAGTGGTACGAACGTGAAAATGTTTTAGGTTAGTTAGCCCTAACATCATTACCTTGTCACCAAATTTTCAAAATTATTATAATTGCGCCTGTACTTTTGATTTAATAAAAAGTCTTATGACAGATTATTATAGTGAACAACGAGGGAATCTTGTAAAAATAATTTTGTATATACAGGGTGTCCCATTTTCGAGTACTACATTAACCTTGTTTTTTTTTTAATGGAACACCCCATATATTTTTATATATTTGAATTCTCTGTTAAATGATGAGCAAAATGGTATAAGGCACTATGGTTCTACGACTAACGGTTCCCAAATTATTGACATTTCTACAAAAAAAATTAATCAATTAAGCATTCTTGAGAGATATCAGAGTGAAATTTTGGGATTTGTTTTTCCTATCTGTCTAGTTTTAACTTCTACATTTTGCTCAATGTTATTTTTCTCATTTTTTTTAAACGACACACCCTGTATTTTATTACAGTTTTTAACAGCATTTTTTACGGGCTTTCGGTAGATACTCACCCTTTACTACCTATTACTAAGTGTTTTTGAATTATTTAGTGAAGAAGTTGAAAATTGTAAACATTTTTTATTTTTGTTGAATTTGTCACAATATAAAATAAATAAAGACAATATCATAATTCAAAGAAAAAGATAAATGAAACAATGCTAATTGTTATAAAACCGTGTTTATAACACAATTCAACATTTGGCACTATAAAAGAGCAACGCTTAGCAATTATTTGCTCGTAGAACTGCATAACTTAACTTAACTTAAACCTTAAAATGGAAGTAAATGAACATAATGAATCAAACATTTTATATTAAATGTTCAAAAATGTTTCCATTTACAGCAATGCACATGATAAACCTCCTAGTAAAGGTTGCTTTAACATTTTGAAGGGTGCTTTTTCGAATACTTCGAAAAACCTCAGTAATTCGAAGTTTCATATTGGCATACCTCTATGCACCTCTTGTTTCACATATCCCTACAGAAAAAAGTCTGTGGGAGTGAGATCCGGTGATCTCGCTGGCCAAAGAATGGGACCACCGCGACTTATCCAGCGATCTTCGCGCCAATTTTGTAAAAACCGACGTGCTCGATTATGGTAGTGTGGTGGGGATCCGTCGTGTTGGTAATGCATAACTTGTAGAGTATATAGATTCACATTTCAAGCAGTTGTGACAAATCTTCTTGAAGCAATTGCAGATATCTTTCGCATGTCAGGGAACCATCGAAAAAGAAAGATCCTATTACATCAGTATTGATAATACCAACCCACACATTCACAGTCCACTGATGCTGGTAATGACTTGTCGTACCCAGTGTGGATTTTCAACGGAGTAACAGTGACTATTATGTTTATTAACGACTCCTATGCTATTAAAACTTGCTTCGTCGTTAAATACCACAAAGTCAACAAAATTGGCTTTTTGGTTAATTTTGTCCAGAATAATATTGCAAAATGCGACAAGAATTGCGAAATCTTGCGGTCGTAGGCTTTGATGCAAACACAAATGGTATGGGTGATGTTCATGTTTGCTTATTAATTTTTTATATTGAACTTTTGCTCAGATCTACTTGTACGGCAATCTGACTAACATTTACGTGAGGATTTTCTTCTAAATTTAATAAAACTCTCAACTCGCTTTCTTCGTCTGCAACTGTACGATTTTCTACGTCTCTTTTTTTGTATGTGACATGTCCTGTCTCGAAGAAGTTGAAACGCTTCAGGTCTTGCATATCTAGCTGAAGGGTACTTTTGTTTATAAATCCTGGGTGCCAACGAGCAGTTCCTTTCAGCTTGTCGCAAAACATGGATCATATTAATCAGCACTTATTTTGAAAAATTCATCGCACACTAAGTAAGTAACGAAGACACTATTAGATAATTATCTAACAATTCTTCAAGAATTATTTATAATAAGTGGCTTTCATTTGTTAAGTTGAAAAAGACAATCGAAAACCAAGCTACTGTTATTCATTGTGTTCGTTAACTCCATTTAAAGTTTATAGTTATGCAGTTCTACGAGTAAATAATTATTAATCGTTGCTCTTTCATAGTGAAAAATGTTGAATTTTGTCACAAACCTATAGCTTCACGGTTTTATAACAATTAGTATTGTTTTATGTATCTTTTTATTTGAATTATGATATTGTCTTTATTTGTTTTATATTGTGACAAATTCAGCAAAAATAAAAAATGTTTACAATTTTCAACTTTATCACTAAATAATTCAAAAACTCTTAGGAATGGGTAGTAAAAAGTGAGTATCTATTGAAAGCCCGTAAGAAATGGCATTTAAAGAAAAAGAAAAAGAAAAGAAAAGAAAAGGAAAAGGAAAAGGAAAAGGAAAAGGAAAAGAAAAGAAAAGAAAAGAAAAGAAAAGAAAAGAAAAGAAAAAGGAAAGGAAAGGGAAAGGGAAAGGGAAAGGAAAGGGAAAGGGAAAGGAAAGGAAAGGGAAAGGGAAAGGAAAGGAAAGGGAAAGGGAAAGGGAAAGAGGAAAGGGAAAGGAAAGGGAAAGGGAAAGGAAAGGGAAAGGAAAGGAAAGGGAAAGGGAAAGGGAAAAGGAAGGGAAAGGGAAAGGGAAAGGGAAAGGGAAAGGGAAAGGGAAAGGGAAAGGGAAAAAGGGAAAGGGAAAGGGAAAGGAAGGAAGGAAAGGAAAGGGAAAGGAAAGGGAAAGGGAAAGGAAGGGAAAGGGAAAGGAAAGGGAAGGAAAGAGGAAAGGAAAGGAAAGGAAGGAAGGAAAGGAAAGGGAAAAGGAAAGGGAAAGGAAAGGAAAGGAAAGGAAAGGAAAGGGAAAGGAAAGAGGAAAGGGAAAGGAAAGGAAAGGGAAAGGGAAAAGGAAAGGAAAGGAAAGAGGAAAAGGAAAGGAAAGGAAAGGAAAGGAAAAGGAAAAGGAAAGGAAAGGAAAGGAAAAGGAAAGGAAAGGAAAGAAAGGAAAAGAAAAGAAAGAAGGAAAAGGAAAGGAAAAGGAAAAGGAAAGGAAAAGGAAAAGGAAAGGAAAAGGAAAAGGAAAAGGAAAAGAAGGAAAAGGAAAGAAAGGAAAGGAAAAGGAAAAGGAAAAGGAAAAGGAAAAGGAAAAGGAAAAGGAAAAGCAAAAGCAAAAGCAAAAGCAAAAGCAAAAGCAAAAGCAAAAGCAAAAGCAAAAGCAAAAGAAAAAGAAAAAGAAAAGGAAAAAGAAAAAGAAAAAGAAGAAAAAAAGAAAAAGAAAAGTAACATTGAGCAAAATGGAGCACCCTGTATATGCAAAGAAAAGAGTCTGCAATCTGAATATAGAAGTTAAAACTATATAGATTGTAAAAACAAGTCCCCAAATATCACTCCGATATCTTTCTATATGGCGGAACAGGAGCCTACTTAATTGACCAGTTTTTTTTACAAAGAAATGTTAATAACTTAGGAACCGTTAGTTGTAGACCCATAGTACCTATACTATTTTTCTCAGCATTTAACAGAGAATTCAAATATATAAAAATATATAGGGTGTTCCATTAAAAAACACAAGGTTAATGTAGTACTCGAAAATGGGACACCCTGTATATACAAAATTATTTTTAGAAGATTCCCCTCGTTGTTCACTATAATAATCTGTCATAAGATTTTTTATTAAATCAAAATTACAGGCGCAATCTTCCACCCCCAAATCGTTCGGACACCCTGTATACATTTATAGGATGTCCCAGCGAAAAATCTCCATAACTTGTACATTATTAGAGATATTGACGTTTATCAATATCAAAATAACACTAATGTTATGTTTTTTTAATGGAATCTACCCAGTTTGATTTCATTTTTGGATTCTATGCTAAATTACGAATCACTTTTGCACAGAACGTTATTACCTATTTGTCATCAATTTTGATTTGTGGCGCTTTGTTTGACATAATTTCGAAATGCAGGGGTCTGTCCAAACATTTGTAGCTTCCAAATACTTGCAGATAACTCAAGATAATTAATTGTGTTTGATACCTGAATATTTGCCGCATCTCAATAAGCAGCTCAGTCGCATGTGCGTACTGCGATTTTTCAAACATGAAAAATTAGAGTATCAAAAACATTCTTTTCAAATGGAAACCCCTATTCATTTTGCAAGAACATGCACAATTGAATTACAGAGAAATTTAGTCAGAAACTAACACATCGCAAAGCAATTCAAACCGAATCAAGTAGAACAATTTAAAAACATTAACAAATAAGAAAAAAATTAAAACTACTTTACACTTAACCCTTTAGCAGATACTCAAAAATATTACAATTTTATTCAATACGAACATGCAGTTTTGGTCTAAAAGATAGTTTAACACGACTTAGCATATCTGCATTTATTAAACGGAACGTATCGCGTATTCTTTATTTCGTGTTCTCCGCTGTTGT
>JARFJB010002012.1:0-67500 GCA_036346205.1 Vesta saturnalis | reverse complement strand
TTAGTAATAATAGTTTTCAAAAAAACTGTTGTTTAAAAATGCAATGGAAACTAATAAATTACGAAGGAAAGATAAATTATTAAAACTACAAAACACTATGCGATTATACGAAACGAAATATGAAGAATAATTTGAGGTTAAATAGCCAAGAAGACATCTGACAGTCATGCGCTTTGGCTTTAGAATCGATGTACGTTTTCAAGTCCTGCATTTATAATATATAGCAGACGTAATAGTATAACCCGTCTTTCTTTAAGTGGTAACTTCGCACTAAGATAAAGGGAAACAGATGCATTTCACAGTAATAATTATATCCCCATTCTCGAGTCCGCCATCAGACACCTCTCCCCGGCACTACTATATTTATTTACATATGAAATTTGTTTAGTCTTTGGGGACACTTTAGTATAAATTATTATTATAAATATTTACGTGTGGTACATAAGTGTGATGTGGTAGGTAAGTGCAATCCTTACATTGCATCTGGTCATACTGAACACTCCTGTTAACCCCTATTAAAGCATAATTCACTATTTTCAAAGCTACTGACGCTAAATTCTTGTTCACTCTCCTTTTCACTCTTACTACACCCTTTCCTCGTTCTCTCTATCTAACCTAATTAGATTCACTTCAACACTGCTCATGCCAACAAAGTGCTCTACGATTAATTTATCATTAGACTGAGTTCTCAGCCACCCTCCGTACCTACCTCCCTTTTCATGGTAAGTTAAACACGTGTCATATACTACGAAGACTTATTGTAAAGTTCTAAACACAGTTATTACTGTAAATTTAGCGTGTAAAACTGTTTATTCCATACTTGAGTAAATCTTCGACAAAAGCGTGTCGATTTGTAGTAATCCAGATACTTATCCCAAAAATTCTAGTTAACTCTCCTTAATTACGTCCTATCTATCCCCGCAATTGTATTCCTCCATGTTGAACTTCCGTCAATTGCGTATCAATGCCTCCATTTACAACTCCTACTAATCCAGTTCAAACCATTCTCATGCCACACTGCCCCTATAAAAACCGCTGCGCAGACCTGAAAACTCTCTCTTGCGATTTAAATATCCGACCTGAAAATCTCCTGTCCGTCGCTCTCTTTCGACTCAGTAGCCCTGACCGTTAACCTGATATACCAAAACACCCGAATTCGCACCATTAATACACATTCACACCCATCTCCAGGTGTAAAAACCGTGTAGACGATAATTACATGCAAATTACACGCCGCTCCCAACGAAAACCTACCTAGAAAAAAACTTGCAGTGTTAAAGGCGAAAATGGTAGTAAAATCCGGTGTAACAGATAAGAGATGTGCGCCGGAAGCTTAGTGGGAAATGAGGTGGGGCGTGTTGTTAATTTTGTAGGTAGGGTAGCTCGTAATACTAAAGCCCAATAGGGGAAAGTCATAAATTAATTGGGCGCCTGTTTGTTTATGATCGACAATATCAGCGTCTAAATACCTATATGCGAGTATTCCATAGCTAAGTTCACAACAAACAAACAACCTGCTTACCTTACGTCGCTAAACCATGTGAATTGATAAATCAATAGCCTTGATCCGGAATTACCTGTAAAGCTTCAAAATATTTGCACGTAGCCAAAAAAAAAGTTCTAGTAGACCAGCTGAACGGTCGTCAAACTTATTTACTCAAATTTTACTGTACGTTAAATCTTATTCATGAAATTTTATAACTCAAAATATACAGAATAAAAAATAAAAAAATATCAAACAATCGAGTAGAGAAAACTCTCATAAATTATTACGTTAAAAGCTTTCACCAAAATCATAAAAAAAAATAAATCAACGTTGCCGCTGTAAGGTGTATATCAAAATTAAAAAAAAATAATAAACAGCTCAGTATCATAAACGTAGTCGAAATATCTTATCTCTTAAATTTAATATTTCGTAAGTAAAAATAACGCTGTGAGGAAGAAATGAAATCACGTATAGTCTTGCACAGAATAACGAAATCTTCTTCAGCAGATTTTTAATGTACACTCCTGAACATTGCCCTACCCTCGTCTCTTTCATTCCACCTGATACCAACGTCTTCCTACACTTCTTTGATGTCGTCTATCCATCTTTTTGGAGGTCTAGCAGCAGTTCTCTTATATGCCCTACTGTATAATATGGTTTGTCCACCTTCTGTTGTTCTGCCTGGAAATATGACTTACCCATGTCCACTTTAAGGTAGCAACGCGTTTAATTACGTTTTCCACCTTAGTTTTCCTACGTATTTCACTATTTCTTATATGGTCTCTGAGAGTTACTCCTAGCATGAGCCTCTCTATAGCTCGCTTCGTAGGTCTAAGTTTATTTGCAGTATAAACGTTAACGTGGTGGTCTCTAATCTATAAGGCATTACCAGGAGCGTACAGGAGTTAAACACCTTTGTTTTTTTAAGCTAACATTCTGTTTAACTAGTTTTATTGTATGATATATACAGGGTGTGAAAATAGCATCGCACCAAATGGGACTATGTAGAAACGGTTTGACATTTAGATTTGCCCTTTGGTGGGGTTAAATAATACATATATGATACATATATGTATTAATATGTATAAATAATACATATATGATACATATGTGATATGAGTTTCATTTGTTTTGTACGACTGGTTTTCTCAAGGGCAGCCATCTTGATTTTTTTTAAATGGCAACCTAGGGTGAGTTTGGTACAATAACTGCTCAAATTGTTGTCCATTCACTTCTTGACAATGTCTAAGTCTATCAACAAAAGAACCCAATACATTCTGCAGACTCTACATGAGAAAAACAAGATTATGATAATATCGTATTGTAATATTTACTATCAGTTGGAATTAGAAAATCGATAAAGAGTATTAGAAATTGCTAAAATTGATAACAATCAGTAGAGAACACAGAAATTCTACATTTGAATTAAATTTTTGTATAAGTTGTATTTATTTACAGCCCATTGTCCAGAAAATGTTCCCTCTACAAAGTTAATTTGGCTTTTTAATTTTCTTCGTTATTTTAGAATAAATAAGCTTATGATATACCGTAGTGTATTTCTAAAGCAATCACCTGTCAAATGACACCAAATTCAATATAGGTTGCAATTTAAAAAAATTTAAGATGGCTGTCTCTGATAAACAACAGTTGCACAAAACAAACGAAACTCATATCAAAATATGGGTATTTATGTATGTTTTAACCCCACAAATGGCCAATCTAAATGTCAAACCGTTTCTACACAATCCCATTTGGTGCAATAATATTTGCACACCCTGTATATTGTAACGTGTAAAAATCGATATCGGATACTTTCTGATCGATTCTATAAATTTTTTGGTTATTACTGTTTGGAAAAACAAAATTTATTTGTAGCCTGAATCGTTAGGGTTGTTATTTACTTAAGTTTACCCGTTAATTATGTCTCTACCTTAATGATTTAACTTTTCTGTATTTACTGCCTTTACCATTTATTATAATGGATTAAATTATTTTCTTTTACTGCGTTTACTTGTATACGTTATAAAGGAATTATTCCTTTTCGTACTTAACTTTGTAGTCCATAACAAACATTCTTAAAATAAATCTGCTAGTGCCATCTATACGTAAGTTCTAGATATTTTCGAATTCTTACATTTTATAGGTACCTGTCACTTTGCTAAATGACCACTAGATGGTGATACCATTAAATAACTGCATATTACTAATCAGGTTTTATTTGAAAACAAACATCTGTTGTTTGTTTTGATAAGGAAAATTCTATGAATACCTAGTTTTTACTAAGGTGTGGTTCTTGTAACACGGCCATTATGTTGTGGTGTAAAAATTATATTTTAGAGAAATACTTCCTTTTTAGGTGTAAACCACCATTTATAGATCAGGGTTCTTCAAGGAAAATATATTTCTTCATTCGTTGGAGTAATATGAATCTCCCTTAGGCGGATGTAAAAATATATATTACGTACACCAATATGGTGAGATAACTTGATTTTCTTCAATCTCTTTATAATTAGAATCTTCCTTCTAGGCTCGAAATGCGTTATGTAATATTAAAAGGAGTATACTTAATCAAGTCATGGTAACGTGTCACAAATAGCTCGCCTACGATCTTTCTTCGTGTTCTTCGTTTAATGATTGCTGTTAAGATTAAGTGTACGTTATATACCTCCTCATCTCGTCTTGGTTTTGCTCCGATGCGCTCTTAAATTGGAACAATACGTAAATCACTGGTAGCAGTGTCTCAATTGTGGATGTCTCGCTGTCCCTGGAGATTACGAGAATGGAAAAGGAACGGTACTAGCTACTGAAGTACTCCTTAGAAAAGGTTAGATCTTTCCTTTTGTATTAATAAAATCGTAACGTGGAATTTACTTTTCACCGATTATATGCTACCGTCAGATAACGACAGCATCTAGAAAACAGTGTTTTAAATTCACCATACTAAAACAACTTAATAAATTACTACCTTTGTTACTACTTCTTGTATATTGCTATTCGAAATTATTTAACGTTTACAAACATTTCACTAATATTTTATATTGTTATAAATTGATCCAACCAGTAAATAATAGTTTGTGTATTTACTTTATGCAAAGTCACCAGGGATTATTACAGCATTTTTGCATAATCCAGTTAGGTGTTGATTCTAGCTTCCATCTGTATTACCATTTTAAGGACTACTGTTTATACTATCGTTTGCGCAGTAGCAGAAATTAACAGCATAAATTATAAATTTGGTATACCAGTTGTCTCGGTCATATTACTTATATTGTATGTGTTAGCTTTTAAGTATGAAGTTCCTTTTATTAAGGGTAAGGGTGTGCAGATCGTTGAACTTTAATTGTGGATTGATTAGTTATTAGTATATGCATGATAATATATGAACTGAGCAAGCTTCTCCTATCATTTAGTTATATATACGATATTCTTATATTTGAAGGGGGTTTTTAATTGTATATTGTGAAACGAAAGACAAGTTGATTGATTGCCTTTTTAACGTCCACTTACAGTGGTTTATATGTATCTAAATTTTTCTTTTTTTTTTGGGATTAAGTATTAAAGATCTGTCCCAGAGGGGTTATTAATAATTTCGGGTAATTTAAAGGTAACGTTATCACCAGTAAATCTCACGGCTTGCCTTTGTTTGGGTACATACTCATACCTTGGCTCAATTATGCAGTTTCACTGTTAATTTAATTTTTTTGTTGTTGTGCTTTTACTGTGATATAATCTCGTTTGTTTTCGAACTAACTTAACTATCTTCGTTATTTTTATCTACACTTCAAAACACCCACGCCATCCCAGTGCTCTGCGGTCTCAGGACCGTTTGGCTGATTTGCTAGTCGAGCTAACTAACTCCCCATTTTATGCAACGTGGTTGGTTAAACACATACCAGCATATATATATATATATATATATATATATATATATATATATATATATATATATATATATATAATACATACATACAGATGACAGAGACAAACGTATTGCCACTAAATAATACGTCAATCTAAAACTAATGATTTGTAACAACCAAGTTGTATTTTTTTTTGTTCTTTAATTAAGCCTCAAAATAGGATTATTAGGAAAGGTACACTACGATTCTAGTGAAAGAATGGGTAAAATGTTAACAAGTTTTCAATATGAATAACACATTGACTACCGCAATGAAGCAAGTACAAAAAAGTATCTTAGTTTGGTTTATCTCTACTAGCGCTATTCTAGTCTTGCACTAAAAAATACATTAAAAAAAGGTAGTGATTGAAATTGATTGCCCTTATGGCCACTAAGATTTACATTCTAGCAATTGCCCCTTCTTAGGACAACCAAATTTTCACTATAAAATACTTTTTTGGGTTTCTTTAATGGTGTATTTTAAATACATTGTATAATTTAAAGTACACCATTAAAGAAAACCCAAAAAGATAAGTAATTTATTATGCGTGATAATGGTGAAAGTTTACATTTTCATAAATTTTCACTACATTGCTCTCAGTTTTCTGCTCCCTTTAATTGAGTTATCCTGATTAATGAGGTTGAACTCATTTAACTAGTCCCCAGAATTGTATACATACGCGCATACGTCAATCACTAGGTTTAGTGGTTTAGTGTTGTTAACAAACGCACATCAGCAATGATAGTATTTAATAGTCTTAATGTTTAATTAATAATATCCAAAACATATACTTAGTTGTAAGGTTCACTTTAAAAGTTTCTTCTATAATACACAATATTTGCTTAGCGGTTACTGTTTATTCCAAAGCTTCTTAAACACCATTTAAATTTTTTGAAAGGTTTCAAAACACAAATAACTTCCTGCTCAATACAAAATCAACTGTGCTTCTATACGTTTTTAGTATTTCATCATCAAAATGGGATGTAGCAATAAACGATAAGTGCACTATTAAATTTTACAACGTACACTGGTTAGACATCGTTATACACCCCTTTATTCGGAATCACGCGCGACCGTTCGGTTAACAGCTCTACCCAAAGACTGGTTGACAGTCTTTGTCGATGCAAGACACTCCGACACTTTTAAAGGTAATCACAGCCATCTTGAGAAACTCACTAAATATTATTCTGCTAAATCAAAATAAACCACAATGGGTTTAAATGTAATATGACTTTACGGCGAAGGAAAAATGTGAAAACATAAAAAGGCAAACAACACAAACGAGAAATTCTCAATTGACAGCATGTTTAAATTTTTAAGAAACATGTAATAACTTTCTGAAATTCCCAAACTTGATATTCAGATTCACTAAATAAGGTACTCGAATATATACCCTTATTGTCAAAAGAATCGCGTATAAGCGAAACGTTTCCGCAAAATTCAACGCATGCATACAATATATGACATTCTATCACAGCTATATGAGTAAGCATACATCGTCATTCTCCACTTTATTACAATAATAAAACACCTTTAACTCGCTCCGCTACTCGTTCACAACATTTTGCCTGCATTCCTGATAATAATGTGGCTAAAAGGTACTACGCATTATCTTCTCCATAGAGGCATCAACCTCGATATTATCTCGCATTTCTATTTAATATATTTGACTCAGAATCTTTTTGTTCAACACTCAGATATCCCTTTCAATAACATTCACCGCCTTACTGAGAATTCCAGTGGCATAACAATTGCATGAATACACTTAGAAACAATTCTCCCGTACAATCACACGTTTCTACCCCAGAAATGCGTCGTACGCCAAATAAATACACCCAGTGCGTCAAAATATTCCTACACGTTAAGTTAATTTGATTTACATTACATGTAATTAAATGTAATAATTATCACTCCAAACTAATTTTTAGAGGTGTAAATAAATTGAAATTTCGTTGATTTCCTTTCCATTTAATACCACTTTTTTGGGATCAAAATAACATATGGATTTCGGAACATATTTCACTCTTCAAGTAAGAAAGTAATTAGGGTAATTAGTTTAACGGAGAGGTTGGCTATAATAATTTCAACTATTAACTTTATTGTCCTTAAAATTTAAACGTAGTCCCGGTTTCATCTTTAAATCATAGTTATAATCGCGATTTTTAGTTCAGTTTTAGTTCAAATCCTGTTCTTAATTGTAAAAATTGGAATTTATCGCTTGCGTGTGATTGTAATCTTTGCGAGATACAATAAAGATTATGATTTGTGGAACGCAATTTATGTGGAAAAATATGACGATTGCAGGAACATCGTGCAATGAAAAACGGTACATTTGTACGCAACTCTAATACTGTATATTTTAGTTTGCTCAACTCTCAATGATTTCTTTACTACTCCTGTCTAGATTGATACGCCATTAAATTTGAGAACGTTAAAAGTAGATGGTGACAATTGATTTATGTGGAATTTTCCGAAGGATGTACAGCTATTAACGAAGTTTTTGCCAAATTGGGTATGGGTGGTATACAATCGCAAACAATTGGAATGCAACTGAATATGGTACGTTGATGTTGCTAATTAGGCCGGTTGAGTAAAAATATAAACAGGTAAAAGGTGATAAATTAAACCATTAACGCCCAGCGTCCTAAGTGGAAAACAGTACGCTTAGATGGGGAGAAGTAGGAGTGGCACCTCGCGGGATCATGTATTCCAAAATGGGGGAAAAATAATGGAGAGTACAAAAACTGGAATCTGGACGATCAATCCAGCCGTCAAGAACTATTTGAAACGTTAAATAGATGTAACGGGTTATCATAAAGTAAGGGATATATTTAACCTATTACATATTTTTAACAAATAAGATTAATAACACAAAGTATATAAAACCTAGCTGATTAAATAATGGACTTCTGATGTTAAACACTGGTTACCGCAATTGTTCGATATGACCTCCATTTTGTTGTTGTAAAATTACTAACCGATCCTTCAATTTGTACAGAGCATTATGCAATATTTCTGGTTGAATTTCACCAGTCTGCTCCCTAATACTGTCCTTTAATTCCTCCAGCGTTGTTGGACTTGCTCAAAACACCAAATATTTTAAATAACCACACAGCCAGTAATCCACTGGGTTAACATCAGGCGACCTTGGTGGCCATAAATTTGCAAAATTTGAAAAACCCAGTTAACAATTTTTTAACTGATCGATAAATGTTCTGAGATGCTCCATACTGCATAAAAATCATGTTTTCAATTCTTTCGTGCTCGTTTTGTAACTGTGGAATTGCATAATACCTTAACATTTGCAAGGATCGTCCACCAGTGACAGTTACAGATACGGGTTCCCCATTTTGTATTTACTCGAAAAAGTATGCACCAATGATGAATTAGCTATAAAACCGCACCAAAAGGTGACTTTTTTGTCATGGAGACCTTGCTGAACGATTTCATGTGGATTTTCTGTTGGACATGTTCAACAGTTTTGAGTATTCAGTCCACCATTAAGAGAGAAATGGACCTCATTTGTCAATAAAATACGGGATAACCATTCAGGTTCAATTTCCATCTAAGTCAGTGTTTAATTCAAACAGCAGTTGCATCTTATTCCTAGCGGATTAGTATTGGCTACGTTTGGTTTTCCTTAAGAACTGTTGCAACTTGGACATCACTCATCCTTGGTCTTCCTGATCTCGGAAGGTCAGCGACAGACCATGTTCTTTAAAATTTTCTAATCAAACTACGGTACGCCTTCATTTGGCTCGGCCAAATTTACGTTTACGTGAGTTTTATTTTCAGAACAATTCTCTAAATTACTATACTTTCGTTTGACACTTGTATCAATAGTTATCACGACAATTCTTTTGTTTTCCATAGATACACTAAAATACCAGTATGTAAGAAACTAGATTCCATTTACTTTTTGTTATTAATTTGATTTGTTAAAAATATGTAAGTTAAAATGTATCCCTTACCTTACCCCATATTTCAATTGAACGCCCTTAGAAACTGTCGAGAATTTTTTTTGATGAAGCAGTTTATGACTTCATTGTCAAAGAAATTATGCGATATGCTACAGAACAAAGAAACATTGATTTTCTATAGCGTCCTAAGAATTAAAAATTTTTGTTGGGTTTCTGATATTTACGGGTTATCACTCAGCCCATCGATAAAAGGTGTTGAGCGTTCAGTAGAAATGCTTTGCTTAAGATCAAGTTCTTCTTACATTTTGTTGACAATTCCTTGGCAGCCCAAAACAAAGATGACAGAACTTTTAACTTAGGGCCTTTATTCAATAAAATAAATAGGCATTTTCAAAATTGGGGAGTGTTTCATCAACATCTGACAATTGACGGGATAATTGTGAAATACTACGGAAACCATCATAGCGGCAGTTTCTGAAAGAAAAACCATACGTTTTGGATTTGAACTGTGGGCTCTGTGTGGTAATTGATTTATATTGTGACAAAGCAAATATTACTTGGGAGGAAAAAATCGCTTTAGGAACCAGAGCCGTTAGATATGTTAAAAATTATTAATAATCCCATATAATAAATTTTGATCATTTCTTTTCAAGTCACAATTGATTCTGTGATCTAAAGGGAATACATACACCATACACCATAAGGGATAATAGAACTTCTAAACGTCCTAACAAAGCATCAATGGTATTGGAAAAAGAGTCTCGTAGATATTTTGATTGGTATTACGATGACATTAATCAAATTTTAATTTACCAATGGAACGATAGTAGGTGCTTTTCCTTTTGAACAAACTGGGATATGTCATTGCCCATTACAGCAAGTATAGCGATAGAGTAAGGAATAAAATGAGACAAGTGAAACAACCATGCATAGTAATTAATTACACCAAACATATGGGAGGAGTTGATTATCGAGACTGGTTACTAGAGAAACACACCAGACTATGAAGGGTAACAAGTGGTATTGTTGCTTTATACTTTTATATATTATTATATTATATAAATTGAAATTTCGTACTTTGTTTATATTTCTTACACAGATCCTCATTGTGTCCTTAAACGACTACTGCAGCAAATTTTCATTGATGGAAACCAAAATAATATATTAAAGAAGAAGTTTGATAAGATCAACCTTGAAGCACGAAATCAATTAGAAAATGAATGTTTGATTCAAGGTCTTATGCTATTTTTGTAATTTACCCTTTTTATGCCGTTTTTAAGCAATTTGCTTGATATAGGGATTTTTTGTGGCAGTTGGTAATATTTTAACTTTAAAAGTGAACATTTGATCTAGTCGCCCTTTGTTTTAGCCAAATTCTGTCACAAAACACGAAAATGAAAGGTAATCTTGTATGTATGTCCCATGAAATACGTAACATTTCCAAAAATACGGTCGCCAGTTTGCTCACATTATAGTTTTCCACTGGATGCATCTAACTTTTTATACATTATTAAGATTGGCATGCATGACATAACTTCGGATCAAGCTTTGCCAACCTAAAGATTTTCGTAAAATATTCCGTGAATTAATGGCTATGATAGCATCGGAGATGATGACCTCCCGTTTCTTAATATGTCTATTTAAAAGCAAGAAAATATTTTAAAAAAATAATTGAGGCACTAATGGTTTAATGTATCTGGCGTATTCTGTTGTAAGTTATAATAACGTACGGAGAAGTGTTACTATTCCATAAAACACGTACCTTCTACGAACTCACCTATTACATTGACTATTTGTAGTATTTAATCCTTGCATGTGTGAAGGAAGTGAGCGCATTAAACAAAATAGATATCTTATATATTTATAAGAAGAAAAATAAATTAGTAGTTACCGTCACCAAAGGAGTGAAACTAACTCGAAATAAAATAACTGCTCTGCCGCCAATAACCTCAGCCATCCCTTTAGTAATTAATACGCTGTCCTTCTTACTTTGCATTAGAGCAGGCCAAGATATTTGCTTTCTCTAGTGGCAATCATATTTGTCAAAATGACAAGAAGTCAATTTGACGTCATCATGGTTAATGTAATCGTGCTGTGTTGCTTACTTAAGTAACGCATATGTTGACCAAGTCATTGAATAAATAGTGTGTTGAGAAAACGCAAAAACTCATCGCAAAGAGTACAAAGCAATTTTAATAATAGTGTAACGGTGTAAAGTAATGGAGAACTTGTCGTCATCACTTTTTCGTGGGCAGGTTAAGTATGTGTTTGGTTTAGGTTTCATAGAAATCGCAAGACCTCAAAATCTAAAGGCGAGGTATTTTATATGAAAGGAAACACGTCCTTGTAACCAAAATTGTATTTTTGAGAAAATATATGCAGTTGCAAAGTTCAGTCCAAGACAGATTTATGTGTTTGTGTAGGCGAAACGTGAATTTATCAAAATGGTTCTAATATGGGTGTATGATTCTGATCTCAGTAGTAATCAATCCAAAATTAAAAGTTAAGGTAAGTATTATACCATTCTATACAAGGGTGTAATTAGGGTTTTTGAAAACTGCGACTGTTTACTCGATTCTTGGAACGAGTATCAGGATTAGAATAAAACTATGAATGGGGGCCGGTTTCACATTTGGGGGATTAAACAGCTGATTCCTGCGCTATGCAAACTACCTGAAAATTGTGTGGTGGTTATTGATAACACACTGTATCATTCGGTGCAGTTAGATAAGCCACCCTCATTTTCTGATACCAAATATTAGATGCAGGAGTGGATGGTAACACACGAGTCGAAATTAAGTGCAAACTTACAAAAAAGCAACTGTGGAACAAAATGCAACCATTTAGGGGCAGAGGGATAAATTATGTAGTTGATAATATTTTGTTTAAGCATGGGTACGAGGTTTTACGATTGCTTCCTTATGATTGTCAATACAGTCATATGTGCGAAATTGCACATATGCAGTGGCATAAAATCTCACTGTTTTCCATCAAAGTTCTAGTAGAAATACATTCAAAAATTACGAAAGCAGAAATTTTGTGGTTAATTCCATTTAGTTATGGCTTAAATAGTTGAATTTCTGGTTATTTACTTTCATGTCTACGTAAGAGTCAGGAAAAGAACGACCCAGTAAATTTTGTAACGAAAGAAAATCGTAACATTGGACAACTTGATTCATATTGATGTTCTGGTTACCTGTTGACTTTGCCACGGAAGAACTAAGTTAGCATATGGACATACCTCTTCATCATGTTTAATAGATAAGAAAATGCAGTGGGTAAATTTGATCTCGAAAGCAAATATTCACATTTCATGACTGGCGAAATTGCGCTCTGGATTTTCTCCATACCTCTCCCCTGCTTTTATTTTGTAAGAGTGAAAACAGGAGAAAGCATTTTTATCAGTTTTTACGTAGATTGGGTTAACAAAATATCTCATTGTTCCTTTGACAGTTCTACCACACTCTCCCTAGATTTGCATGGCTTGCTGTAATGCAAATTAAGAACAGACTGTGTGGCCCATTGGAGTGGCATTTCAGGAGTGTAGCGTTTGTATACAAACGCCAACGTTTCTAAGCACAATTTATTATTTAACTTTGCCGAATATTTAATCCAATCTTCGGGTTTTAGACTTTAAATCAGCCTATTATCTCTCAAAACTGGATTATAGCTTATTACCAAGAAGAAGGTTACATTTTTGCTTACATTTCACAGTAATTCTACTTAAATCGTGGAAATCAGCATATTATGTTTCAAATTTATACTTCTCGTCTGACTGACCGTGTGTTTTTTGATAATTCGTTTATCTTTCTCTATTCTTGGATTTTTTCGTAATTAGTCTAGTTTACTCTTTGGTGTGTGCATATGTTTACTTCACTTGATCTATTTACTTGTATTTTCGTCTTTGGGATCTGATATCTTCGGGCTCACTGTTTCATTGCGGCTTTGCTACGCTTCCATGTTGTAATTATCCATCTATGTTGAAGTTTCTGATTTTTTAGAAGCCACATAATTCTCAACATTCATGTCATTTGTTGACCCACTGTTTCCACTTTAAATGCAAGAGCATTGATTTTTACCGATATTTTCAACTTCTAATTACATTATTACTACATTAAAATGTTTGGTTGCTTCTCGTTGTGCCAATATTTCTCTGTTCTTGATTCCCAATTATTACATTTTAATAGACGCTATGTACTATCAATCTTACTTTAAAGTGTTGCTTGTAGAAACCAATGATGGGTTTTATGATTACCGAATCCATTCATAGCAGTATCACCCTCCAAAATATTTTGTTTGGAAATACCTTTTCGCGTACTTCACTAAACACTGTAGGTTGGTATAGATTTGCTAGCATTAATTGTAAAAACCTTCGAAGGCTCTATATAAATTGAGTTTGACTGAACGAATCGTATGACAAATTTGTAAACTAAATTTTGTTATGAACGAATACGTTCAAAAGTATGTAAAACTATTATTATTTTTATTGAATACATAAGAAGAAGTTTACCTCGAGTAGGATGCCAACCTACGACATCTACTCTAACCAACTGAGCTATCGAAATCCAAGCCCCAATCCATGTAAATTTTGCTTTCATGTATGTATTAAACTTTTTATTTATATGTTTAATAAAATTGATAATAATTTTAAAATTTGCAAACGGTCCGTATTTAGTATTAAAACCAAAATATAGAAATAAAATTACTAGTAATTAAAACTAATTAATCCGAAATTAATCCCGTAAAATTATTAATACATTAACCGTTAAATAATGAAATGGAATTCCAAAGGAAATAAAATTGTTTTCAAAATATTTAAAAGATTACACCGTTAAGTCGAAATGCCGGTATTCCTGTTAATATTTCACAATTAAAAATGTTTTTGCGAATGATAACGTGTTTTGTATTATAATCCACATCTGGAGTGGAAAAGTTATAAACAAGCCTTTTATATTAATTCAATTTAGAAATATCATTAAAAAATGTAAAATTTGGATTATCTTGCAAATAATTAGCAAATACTCCATTAGCAAAACAATTAAAGCACGATTAGCATTAATGTTTTAAATACAATATAATTCCACAATTATATTGTGTTTATGACAGCGCCATTAAATATGGAATTCCACGAAGTAAGGTTAAACAACATAAATTTTATTAAGACACACACTGTCTGTACTAATGAATTAGTTCATGTTATAAAAGTTATATTCTATATCAATTTGACCATAAAACACGCTTTTGTGAATAAATTTTGTTTAAGAGAAAACTCATATCAATCTGAAAGATAATACTAACACATTTTTAGCAATCCACGACTACCGTTAGTTATGCAACAATTAATTGACAATACAAACATAATCAGTGTCATTCAACCTAGTTAAAATGTTTAACTATTTCTATGTAGTATAACAATACAACTATAGCACAAGCAAATTTGCCTGTTAATTTACTCGTTATAGTATAAAATACAATGTACTTTAAAAATTTTATTCGAACGATAATACACACAAAATGTAAGCAATTGATTTGTAATCTTGAATTATCCGTGATTAATAATTAAGCCGTTATGCAAATCACTATTTTTTATCTAACAAGTGGTAAATTTTTTATACTAATCCCTCCATTGTTAGATAAGTAATAATTCTACTGGTCATAGTGCAGAAACAGTTGATATTTCATGTGATCCCACGCAAATGATTTCTGAACCACAACAATCCCTGATAGCCATACGCCGCATGTTCTAGACTTCTCTCATAAATTAAACCCACTTGTTTTGTAAAACTTCAGTTCTTTTACCACTAGGACTATATGCCATTGTCTAATGGAAATAACTCCTATCGTCCCTAATTCCTCTGTTTGGAGTGATTTACGGGATTTATTTGCAACTTTCTATAGCGTGAATGTTACTTGCAGTCGTCCACACTTTCGGGCATTGTTCTATCTGAAGTAATATCCATGGGAATGTAGTTATACATTCCCAAAAAGCAACATCGTGCAGGTTGTTCACGTTTCCAACCCTTGTTCAATAATGCTGATGTTGATGCAATTTATTTGAAAAATAAGTTTTATACTAAATGGGAATACAATAAAACGATAGAGTCATGCAGAATACGTTGGCGCTAAAAATACCTACAATAGTGTTATCACTAAAGCTAACGATTTGTTCCAACAACAAAAGTGCATCGAACTAGCTACATCTCCTTTAAGCAATCGTAGATGTTGGTCTGTAGCTAAAGCCATCCGTAAAACTTTGGTACATTTTTATTTCCCCTCATTACATAATTTGACACCTGTAATTGATGATTCTCTAGATAAAGCCAATCTTTTTGTGGAATTATTTGCAACATCCAAAGTTTGGTATTAGTGTTTGCTTGTCAGACTTATTACAGGCGAAATACTCATTAGAGCATCATCCCGTAAACAACAATGTGCACGCACTGCACAGCCCAGTGCCGTGGGCGGTATTCTTACTTAATGATGCAAAAAAGTACTCGTCACAACTCCATGTACGACAAAATAAGGGAAAAATGTCAAAAAGGCGCCACGTGTTAAATACATTTATAGCGTGATAACGTCATAGACTAAGTTTTAATAATGGCTTACCAGGAAACCATAATGTTCACTCAGAATAAAATACTCTCCCCCCTGAAAATTCTACTCCAAGGATATAAACTTAACTCACTTAAACTTCAATAACACCTTAAGCTTCACAAGGAAGCCGAAAAATTGCGATAATGAAGCTGAAACTCACTAAACATTTTGATAAACTTCAACGCAACATTATTGACCCAAATAACAAACAATAACTGGCCGGTACGGTAATTAATTGGTCAATTTAAAACGTAAAATACGTCACAACAACGTAAACTAACATAATAAAATCTTAGCAAATCCTAAAGTTTAGTACTCGCCAAAATAGGGGTTGTTATACCTAATTGAAAAAATACACAAAAAATAGACTGCTTACCCTTAACACCGATCCTTGTAATCAACAACTGATCAGTCAAGAAACTCATTACCCTTTATCTATATGCATTACGTTAAACCTTAATGAGACTTCAAAAGGTTACTTTAAAAAATTATATCACTTCAATAAAGTTTATTACAATCTAACTGAACCATAAATGGATGATGTCGATGTAAAATTATTTAACTCGAAACTTCTCATAGAATAATTCAACCACTCAAAATCTTAAATGTGAATCAAAACTATCTAATCTTGTAACATTTTAATTTAAGACGGCAAATCGCAGTAACAGAGGACTAAATCACAATGGATTCATATCTAGTAATAAAACAATTATAAACAGTAACAAATGGTCCTATGTTATGGCATATACACATCTCAAAAGAGTTAGTATAAGACGAAAACACATTCAATTTTGCAATTCACAAAAAGAAACATGTAATAAAAAAACCTATCGAAACTTGCAAGGGTATATTTTCTTCTATCTTGGGTTTTCATTTTCTTATTAGACACAATGGAAATAACAAAAATATCGAGAATATGAATTTTGACAAATCTTCGTGAAATAAACCTTCGCTACACAAAATTAAACAACTAAAGGTCAGGAAATCAAGAAAGAAAATCGTGTGGATGAACACGCACGTTTTTAAATAGTTGAAGAGCTTTTATACAACATTTTATAAGAAAGGAAGCGTTTTCGTTCCCTACACTAACATTAAAAAACACTTTATTGATATCATCAGTAAAAAAAATGTAAGATTTTACCTTAACTGGCACTACGATCAACAATAGGCGGCATAGAATACTCTCCTTCCTCTGGAGTACGATAAACTAGGTCGCGCAACTGGCCCACCAGGTGCTGAATTTATAGGGTTCCTCTGAATTTCTACGGTGACGCTCTCCAAATAATATCTCACAAACGGCAACTTCCTGTTTATAGTTACTCGAACTAAATTACGACAGTTAGTTCAACTAAAACCACACAAACAACTAATATATTATCTTATTAGCGTAAATTCACAACTATTTACCCACTCTTGAGAGCATTGTTTTATTTACAAAACGTTCTTTGACGTTAATCTATTTTCTCTAAACTTCATTAAACGATAAAGCTATTTACAGCTATACCTTTTTCGATAAGTGTGCAGGGTGCAGGAAATGTCAGCAACAACCTCCAATGAAACCGGGAACTTCACTCAGTGATCCGTACAAGATAAAATATGAAATCTACCAATGGGGGTTAGCACTATAAACAATCAAAACCTTCGTCGACGAATTCATCTGACAAACAATAAACGGTAAATTATATTGGGTTGCAAGGACCTTCTGGTATACCAAATTAAACAAACGGGCTGCGAAAAACTCTTTTCCTTCGTACTGTTTCATATCTCCCTATATCGTAAACACTTCCCAATACCTCAGATCATTTCACGTGCAACCTGCGGAGGCCATATTGTTTGAATCTTGACATCACCAAGTCCCTATGAAGACTGTCTGTAAAAGAACAACAATGTCCCCTTTCATTTTACTTCATCATCCCGAGCTCTCCCGCGGTTATCCAAACGAACAAAAGGTAAGGTATAAGTTTCACACGACGAAAACATGCCACTTCCAAGAACTGATAATCCCACGGCTTAATTAAAACGGAACCTAGTTAAGCAACCAAAATTACGAACACATTTAACCATAACGATTCGGTAAACTTTGAAAAAGAATTCCGACACCGTATAACTACGCGCGTAAAAGAAAATTTATATCCACATATTTATATTTCTCAAATTACGTTTCATTTAATCGACATGAAGCTTACTCTTTTAAAATTACTATAACAGATTGAAGAGAGAAAATGAAGTCACTAACAATTCCTGATATGCGTTTGTTTTTAATTCAACAAACTATATTTAAGAATACTTAAAGTAACTAGTAACGTAATTTAAAAATTTTCAATTTACTAAAGCAGTAAAACCGAAAGTAAAATACTTGCCTGTCCCTCACAGAATTGGAATTCTAAATCTTAATTTGTAATAAAAATCCAGCTACCTTCAAATACGCCAAAATTAGTGACTAAATGGAAGCTTCCAAAATTTATACTCATTTAATTTTAAGCACATCGAAAAAAAGAAAGAAAAACTTCTAAACAATTTAAATCCTCAATATATTAACACGTGAAAACATAACATTTTAAACCTTACACTTTTGAATCCAAGATTTCGGAAAACGAGACGAAAAAGGAAAGTTAACTACCGTACTTCACTTAAAATGTTAACACCTGGTGACAAACTAACCTCGTTTGGATTAAATAATACTCTCGTGAGTTGGGTTTCTAGTTTCCATGGAAAAGACGAATACGTGTCGTAGTTGATAGATTTTGTGCAAAAGAAGTTAGCATTAACGCAGGAGTGCCACAGGGACCAGTTATAGCGCCTACATTTTTGTGCTATATGTAAATGATCTTATTGCTTCAATGACTAACCCGTTGCATTGCTTCGCTTACGACAACACTCTTCATTATAATTCATCTCAATCTACTTATAATGGTAATCCACCTTCTATCTCAAACCAAGACCGTAAAGCTGAAATGATTGCATCTTCAAATCAATCATGGGTTAGTTCTCTTCTGTCAGCTACTAATACAGCTGCTGGCAAAATAGGCTTTTTGTACAGATATAATCAGTACTTTACCTCTCGACAACTCTTCCTGCTGTATAAGGCCCAAATTCGACCTCATCTGGAGTATAATTCTAACTTCTGTGTAGGTGTTCACCAATACGGTCTCTATATCATTGATCGTGTTCAAAAAAGAACTATTTGGCTTATAAATGACCCGTCCTTTACTTCTCACATACAGTCCCTCTAGCATAGAAGAATAGTTTCAGTTCTTTCTTTGCCATTGCGCTGCTGAATTACATTATTTGACACCATCTCGGACCAGCTTTTCTAGGAATACTCGGTTCGCTAATTCACATCATCAATATGTAGTACAAATCTCAAACAGTGTTGCTGAGCACTTGAGCATAGTAGGTGAATTCAGGATTACAATTATTCAATAAAAGACAATATGGACTATAGTATACCTTTTGGTGACATCCGAGGCATTTTTGGTCCGTATCAACGCCTCTAAACAAGCGTATTACGCCCTGGAGTTGACACTCTACCATAAATAAATATAAATACATTGAGTTATGTTTAAGTGTAATAAACAATTTTCCAAACGAGTCTTGATTTGTTTATTGATGGACGCCTCACTTGCAACCGACAAACAGTCTTACAGGTATTTTTTGAGATGTGAGAACATCCAGAAGTTACAGGGGGCTAAGTCTGGCGAATGGAGTGGATGTTGCAATAATTCGTGCTTTAATTCACAGATTTTCGCGATGGTTTCTTAAGATGTATGAGAGAGTGCGTTGTATTGATGAAAAATTACATTTTTCTTCTGAAAACGAAAGGATAGATGTGAGAACAGCCAAAAATTCGAGGTTGCTAAATCTGGAGAATGGAGTGGATGTTGCAGTAATTCGTGCTTTAATTGACAGATATTCGCGATGGTTTCTTAAGCTGTGTGAGAAAGTACATTGTCTTGATGAAAAATTATGTTTTTCTTCTGTAAACCAAAGGTTCAGTAAAGATTCCGAAAGGTTACAGTGATAATCTGAGTTAATTATCTTAGAATTTGGAGATAATCGAAGAACCAAATTCCTTCTGCGCCAAAAAAAACTGACGCTAATAGGTTTCACAACACTGTTAAACCTCTTGTCATGGTGGTAGAGGTAAATTTCATCCATAGTAATCCATAATAATGAAACGATGCACAAAACCTTTTTTTATACTTTTTAAAGCACTCCAAGTGTTGCTGAGGACAGATTCGAATGTGTTTGTTCCATTGTTAGCAAATGCGCCACACATTGTGCACACATTTTTCTGAAACCCAATACGCTATGATTTCGGGTGTTGGTACACTTTATGGGCATCCTTCAAAGGGATTGTCTTTAAGACTCGTACTACCACGCTAAAATTCAGAAAGCCATCTTTCTACTGTTCTAACTGAAGGTGAATAGTCTTTACACACTTTTAACAATCCTTTATGAACTTATTTTTATGCCACACCTTCCACAAATAAGAATTTAATCACTACATGCTGTTCAATTAGGTACAATTGTAAAAAAAATACTGTGACACGTCAACTTTAAGCAGCTGTAAGCATACGAATCAGATGACAGATCTCCATGTGTTCATAAAACGTACCATTTTTAGAAAAATAAAACGGCGAACCTAAAGCGCAATCTCTTATCAAACGACAGAACTTACTGAAAAACCTACTATTAATTATTATATTTAACTAACGTATGGATTACTCTCTGATTTCTTAATAATGTATTTTTGCGAAAGCGGAAGTAGAAGTTAGCCTTTCTATTGTCCAAATCGTGACATAAGTGGAACATGTTCGCCGTAGGGAGCAAATATGTCACGGTATCTCCCTAAGCAGTTTATTTTATAAGTTTCAAGTACAGAGTATAAATAAAAACACAATAACTAAACAACTAATTTATTTACATAAATCATACAGACTCACAATTACTGAAATTAGTCACAATTTTCGTTTCTTTTTAACAATTTTCTGACATTAGATATGTTCTCAAGGTACGAATCTCAAAGGCCACTAATTATTTCATACGGATTTGACGAAACTATTACTAAGTTTACTAAGTTTACGTGTTTTTGTGTTTCCGCATTCGCAAAAGTTAGTATATCACCTCACGAGAGCATACTATTTTTCCTTCGATGTTTTGTAGCACTCGGGCTTGGCTCTCGTGCTAGAAACTACATCTCAGGAAAAGTTATACATTTCTCTCTCTATATATCCCAAAGGCCACTAATTATTTCATACGGATTTGACAAAACTATTACTAAGTTTACTAAGTTTCCGTGTTTTTGTTTCCGTTTCCGCAAAAAATAGTATATACTACTCACGAGAGAATACTATTTTTCCTTCGATGTTTTGTAGCACTCGAGCTTAGCTCTCGTGCTACAAAGTACGTCTTAGTAAAGGTTATACATTTCTCTCTCTATGTATAATATACTATTATTTCTATTCATATATTTCCGTGCTAATCCTTTTGTTTCAAACGTTTTTGTTATGAACGAATAAGTTTAAACGTAAATATTTAATTAAAAACAGTTATTAAATACATAGATAAAAGGTTTACGTCGAGTAGGATTTGAACCTTCGACATCTACTTTGCTAGAGTAGCGCTTTAACCAACTGAACTATCGAGATACAAACCCCAATCAATGTAAATTTTATCTTTATGTATGTAGAACATATAAATTCTGAATGTAATGAAATTACAGTCCATTACTTATATTAATGGAGTGTGAGCCTGCAATATCGAAAGGATTCACACATACCAAAGCGACTTGACTAATGTTAAATTATTATAACTATTTTTTATGAACGAATAAGTTCAAAATTAAATATGTAATTAAAACTTATTAATAATTTTATTAAATACATAAATATTACGTTTTTTTTTCGCGCAGTGGTTGCTTATAATGGCGTTCCATTTAATTTACAAAAACTAATTCTAAAAGACTGTGTAAAGGGGTTATATATTTATTGAAGAACGTGGATTATCATACCTCTGCAGCTCATGAAAACGTAAGCTTCTGAAAATCGTTGATAAATAAGAAACGTTAAGGCTATTCAGAATACTAAACACATTTTCCATAATTTATAGTTTAAATTTAGTACCTCAAAGGACAAACATTATTTTTAGAAAGAAATTGTAAGGTACATTATGTTATAAAATATGACACAAAATTTATGAAAAGGATCATTTCTTTTTAGGACACCTAGATATACCTTTCTAACTTCGTTCTGATGGATACAAATTATCAAGTTAAGCAGCCCTTCTAAGTTTGTGTTATTTAACCCCAGCCTCATTCATTTTCTAGTAACTTGAATCTATTATGCAAAGTTGTGTAGCATAATTTATGAACAATTTTTTCATAACTTACTAACTTTAGAGATTATATTTATAAAAAACTTTACATAACTACGTTCTGTATTTGAAATAAATCATTCATACGGATTTAATAGAATTGACGGTAGTTAAAAAAAGGCGGTTAAAATCCATCACATGTAGCGATATAGACGTTAAATCAATTATAGATATTAAAAGTGCTTATTTTTTTTTCAAAATATTAGATTTAAATTGACAGCTGTAAATTGCTGGTAAGTACGATTTTATACGTATTGAACGTTTATCACTCCTGATTGTCATAGTTAATTAGGGGGCAATAAAATTTATCAAACACGATTTTTTTTACTGCAACCCTAAAATAGTATTGGGCGTGATGTCTTTGGAAATCCTAGACGTAAAAATTCCCTAAGTGAAAATATACCCGGCATTTCGTTACTACAGCTCTCAAATTTTCAAACGGATTGGATACATACACATGCCGTTACTACCGATACAAGTAAACAATTTGTGCATTTTCTTAACCCGTAAGGACGCGCGCCTATAAGAGATATATGGGGACGCGCGTATTTTTAACACAGTCCTGACGAATTTGCAAAGAATGTTCGCGATATACACGTATATTATAAAGTTTATCACACCTGTTGGTTTTCATGTCTTTACGGCTGGGACAAACTTGACACCTCCCCGATGCGATTTTCTGTCGCTTTGGAGATACTTCCTTGTGAACCAAAATCTTTATTCTAGTTTTTATGTCAATAAACCACGTGACTATTGTAGACCTATATTGAACATGTTCGTCTATTAATTATTTTGCAAATATATCCTTCGAAAAATTTGTTTTTGATTGTTATATTTATAAATAATATAAGAATTGATTGCTGCAATATTCAAAAACCCATAAAATACTGTTAGTGACCACCTTCTTGATACAGAATATGATCCACACAGTTCATCTGCAGTCCATCCTTCGTTAAATTGTAAAATGTTATTATCAAGTACGACTTCTGGTGTATGCAGATGACACAGTCTTATTAAGTGACAGTGCGGATGAGCTGCAAACCGCTCTGAGGAAGTTTGATACAGTCTGTGAGAGCATGGACCTAAAGGTAAACGTGAACAAAACTAAGATTGTGGTGTTCAATCGGGAAGGTGGAAAGGAGAGTAGAGTATTTACTCTGCAAGATGAAATTGTGGAGCAAGTGGACGAACTGATATATCTCGGTAGAATGTTTACTGCAGATGGTACAATTGAGAGCGAGATTGAACGAAGGGTCAATGCTGGAAGGAAAGTGATTGGAAGTATGTGGACGATAATTAGAAATGAAAGCATGAGTCTAGCTGCGAAACGAGCAATCTATAATAGCGTATTCGTCCCGTCAGTACTGTGTGGAAGTGAGATATGGGTATGTCAAAAAAAGCACGAAAGAAAAATAAATGCCGTGGGTACTTAATTCCTGAGAAGCGCATGTGGTAAAACGAGAAGGGACAAGAAAAAAAATGAATGCATAATGACGGAGTGCGGTGAGGAAAAGACGATGATGGATAGATATAAAGTAGTACATTACGTTGGTTTGGTCACATTGAGAGAATGAACAACGCAAGATTAATGAAACAAATATATGTGGGTGAGGTTAGGGGAAAGGCCGGGCCTGGTAGGCCGCGTAAAACTTGGCTGAATGTAGTAGAATCTATGATAAAGGAAAGAAAGATAAGGAGTTTTAAAAACAAAAGGGCATGTCAGAGGCTATGTATGAACCTTGCGGAAGCTAGGGAGGTGTGCGGAGATAGGAAAGCATGGAGAAATATTGTGAATGAAAAATAAATAAGAGGCAGGGATTGTTTTTGCCTACCCCGCAAGGGAATGACGTGAAGGTTAAGTTAAGTTAAGTAATCAAGTAATACTATTTTACCTTTTTAGAGCAATATGAAACCAAGGTTTATCTTTTGAAAACGCAAACATTCTGCAATATTGAGACCTAGTTTTCGGTGTAAGAAGTTCAGTTGCTAGTTCCCTTTCATTTTTCCTAATGGGTCCAACACATGTCGGTCGATGTTTCTCTAATAGGTCCTTCAGTAGCTTCATACTCATAAACCAATTATCCATTGTTATGTTTTATCTATTAGTTTGATTAGGGGGCATACCACTGAATAAGGATCATTTTCTAATTTATGTTTTCCATCAGGCTATTTACCATCACATATTTCAAAATTATTTGTGTAATATGTACGGCTGTCAGTCAAAAAAAAAACTCTTAGTTCCATATTTAACAGGTTTACCTTTCATATATTGTATAAAACGACATCCACCTCTAAAAATACACGCACTCTCGAACAAATAAAGCACACGACTGATTCAGAATGATGTGTACGCTATTTATGCTCATAGGTAGTATTTTTAGGCGTTTTGTGAGGGGAACACAATAGGCCTTCGCGGATAACCGAAATTTGTAATAGATATACTAGATAGAGCTTGAAGCTGGCATTTTTTAGCCACGGGCGCGTCCATATGGCTTAATCATGTATAAAAATTAGTCCCTTGCAGTGATAAAACATTTATTTTCTTAAATGCTTTAATGCTAAATAAATAAAAATAGAGTTATATGAAATTCGTGATGAGTCTTCACCTTCGTATGCAACAGTTGCCGGATTTCTGAATTAAAGGCGTAGAGGATGCACCATGTTCTGGAACACCAAAATCAGCTACCCATGAAGAAACATTGGCAAAAATCCATCAAATCGTGATGAAGGATTGACGAATGAGGTTGACAGAGATAGCGGAGGAAGCAAGCATTTCATACGACCGTGTACATTGCACCGTTCATCAGCATTTGAACATGAGAATGCTTAGTGCTGGATGCGTGCCGCGTCTGCTGACAATGGACCAAAAGCGAGTTTAATTGACCATTTCTCAGCAATACCTTGACATGTTCAAATGTAATGAAAAAGATGTTTTCTAACTGTCGACGAAACATGGATTCACCGCTACACTCCAGAGACTAAGGAGCAGTCAAAGCAATGGACAAAACATGGAGATCCTTCATAGAAGGCAAAGACGATTCCATCTGCTGGTGAACGGGAGGACAATTACGGGCGAGTATTATGTGTGGTTATTAAATAGACTGTAAAAAAGGAATCAAAGCTAAATGGACTCATATGGCAAAGAAAATGGTCTTGTACCACCAGGATAACGCCCCATCCCACAAGTCGGCAATTGAGATGGCGAAACTGCACGAACTATAATTCCAGTTAGTTGAACATGCACCCTATTCGCCAGAGATGGCTTCATCGGATTTCTTTTTGTTCCCAAATCTCAAGAAATGGTTGACTTGAAAGAAATTTTCATCGAATACTGAAATCATCGAAGCTGTAAATGGATATTTGGAAGGTTTGGATAGTTCTTATTTTTGTAAAGGGCATTGAAAATCGTTGGACTAAATGTGTATAGCTGAAAGGAGGCTATATAGAAAAATAAATACGATTTTCCCCAAAAAGTTTTTTTCCATACTGTTGCAGAAATTTTTCGATCTATCCTCGTATAAGTGAAATGCGTACAAGATATATTTAAGTTGCTACGTGAAAATGTCTACGATGTACCCAAACCTACAGTAATAGAAGGCAACGAAGGTAACCTTGGACCCGTGGGAAGCTCAGTCAAAGTATGGAAGGTAATGTTATATTTTCACTAATCGTATTTTCCTTCAGTAAATAATTATAATGTGATCTCAGCAAGGGTAACTAAATTATGAGATTAATATAACTTGGTTTGAAGATAGAAGGTTCTTTTATAAATCGAACTAGATAATAATTGGAATTAGTGAATGATTCGTATTGCAATACCGTATTAAGGGTGATTATTTCATCTAATATAAATTAATACCAATGATAATTTGAAGGTTAATATTAAATCACAATCTTGTTATTTATTGTAGAAAGATTTGATTTTGTAAAGACCCGGCAGCCTTTACCAAATTTTTGTAATTAATTATTTGTTGATTATCCCGTGTTAAATCAAATTACGTAAAATTACGCAACAAATAATTCTTTTATCCCCTCCGGCGTAGATAAAAAAAAAACATCGAATGTTTTTACGTCAGCGTAATCTCTGCCAATCGCGACTTGAGGACCCACCGCGGATTCTCTTTAAAAGCAGCGAAGCGCTATTGGAAAGAATAATATCCAGACCGCGCGTGCATTCCGTAATTAGTTTCGTCGCGTATCCTGCCGAATTGTCGATTGTTACTTACATGCATTCTGAACCGTCGCGATACTCGCCGCCGCCTGAGAACCCGCTCCAGCTAACCGGGCCCGGAAATTGTCTCACATTTCCAGTACACACATCAGTAGGTGCCACGACGGGTTGTAAATCCTGGGGTCATCTTCTACAAACATATACACACATCAGAAGTTGCCACAATGGACTGTAAAAGCCCTAAGTCCGGTGGCAAGAAGAGAAATCGCTCTAATCCTACCGCCCCCCTGGAAGATGCGTCTAAGCAGCATAGTAAGGGTTAGTCCCAGATTAAATTAGACCTCTCTTGATTTACACAACTAGCACACAACATTATACTAACACTTCTTACAAATACCAAAAAAGACCCAGAGGTACTCGAAACCGCTAACGTTAATGCCAGAAGTTACTTCCGCATCCTAACCGAGAAGCGCCTGTTGAATTGCACCAACCGCAGTTAAAAACGCTACTGATTGAACACCGCATAGTTCCTAACGATCTTCCGGAAGTCTATGTAAAGGTATAAAGTTATTCCTTTTTAATCAAAAGAAGAATCATGTACATAACAAAACATCATTTCAGTCCGAAAAAAAATACATAATTGTTTAATTTCGATTACCCCGTACTAAAAATCGCGTAAATCAACCACCTCAGTTTAATTCGTTGGTAACAATGAACAATAGGTCTGTTACGAATATGCAATCCCCTTTTCATATTAATTAAATGCGAAATAGCAAATTTCGTACATTTGTACGTGTTTAAATGTAATAGACGCTTTCTTATAAATAAACTTTATGTAAATACGTTCTAAATTAATTAATCCTGATTATTTGGAGGATTGATAATTCATTGTAAAAAATAATCAATCGCGCACGAACAAGTTGCATTCGGAAACTTACAAATATCAACCTGTCCTTTGTGAAGAATTCCAAGTACTGGATGCACTCGGGCTGCAAGACAAATCAAGAATAAGAATAGTCATGCACACCAATGCTACTTTAACTTATCGATTTTTCTGAGGGACTGACCTACTCGAAACACCACCACGGACGTTAACTTATACTCCATTAGGTAGTACCGGCACATTCCAGTACGGCGCCTATGCCTCCTGGTCTTTTTTGGACCGACTTTACAATTTTCTAAATAATCTTAGAGTCATTTTGTCCGGATCTTTGCTTAACACGCGGTCAATTGAACCGTAATAATTTCTATTTTCACAGAAACGTCTCAGTATCCAGTGAGCCGACCACCTGCAGTCAAAGGGAGTTCTTCCAGAGCGGGTGGCTCAAGCGAAGGGTACATATTTTATCCTTTTTGAATTTGGTTTGTTCATAGAGTTATTATTAATTTTAGGAATGACTTATTTTAGTTCCTTTTATTCTTACTTAGCATTGTAACAATAGGATAATATACGTTTAAACTATTTTACTCTAATTATTCAAGGTAAACAGTGTTAAGCCTATGTACCCCGTATTTACGAACCACCTCCGTCTTGTTAAAACAGACAAGATTGAGCTAGTTGGAGGCATTCAAATAAACAATTTTAATTATTGTAAGTAAAGTGGCTTACAATTTCATTCTTAATATATTTTATTTTGACATTTCCCACCCATAATGTATTTTAAGATGGACGTTCCCTTGCAAATGTAGTGGAAGCGTGAAGTCGCCTCTCGGGTAAAACTGGCATAATGCGGACCTATGGGAGATAACCTTTGCAAAACTAAAGTATGTTCTCGTTGGAATACTGTGTATGAGCCTGTTATGAAATATATGACCTTTTGGTTCGTTAATTGTAAATGCAGACCCTTAATATGTTGTGATGTTTTACTTATACTGCAGTTAGCTAACTGTATAGCGTGGTGATCATCATTTATGAAATATGGGCCCGTATTAAATTATTACTACATTGATTTATTAAGGTTAGAGTAGGGTGATAGCACTTTAACCTTTCAATAACAATAGAGTTTAAATACGTATTGTTCTAGGTATTTACTATTAATATTGATACTTTATTTACATTGTTATTCTCGTTGTAAAGGGGGATGAGGTTTTTCTTTGTAGTTCATTTCCCCAATTCGCAATAAAGACAGCAAAACTACATTACACTTGATTATAAATTTACATACCGTGTCTTATTGTGTTACCTTTATTTAATCTTCCCTTAGATAACGCAACATATATATGTGTATATATATATATATATATATATATATATATATATATATATATATCCAGTAACAACTTGTTTACACAACGTAAGTGGTCCTACCTGGTTTTTCATGACGATCATTTGCCATAAATGAGTTCGCGAATTAACTATGTCCTTGCATTCGAGTTGTGCAGTAACTAGACACGAGACAAAGTTTATAAGTAACTGCCATACATTTTCTGAGCTGCATCTGATAAAATTATTTACAACTTCTAGGGGCGCCCTATTAGGAGCCCTACAGGACCGTACTTGGTTTTTTTATTGCGGGTTTGGATTCCACGATAAAAATGATAGGGCTTTTGTACACCATTTCTGACGCCTACGAACGATAGTTCCAGAGTTAATCGCAATTGTTTAAAAATTTTGAGCGTTGCAGAGGGTTTGGTAAAATATTAATAATTAATTAACGCTGCACTAAAGGATGTTTTGTTCCTTCGGCGTCCTGTTATCGAATAGTTGCACAACATTGCAAAGTAATTTAATATTGGTTTGAATTACGTTTAACTATAAAAAATAGCTGTCGAACTTGTCAATTGAGAATTGAGGAAAACTCTTTTTTTTTAAATAGGATGGTATATTTTTTATGATTTGTTTATAACCAGGAAAGAGTTCCCTTTAAAATGATTCATGCATTGCGTATACCTAAAGTTAATATATTAGGAGATATTTTACGTTTATTGAGAATTTCTATAAAGAAACGTATCAATTAGTCTGTGGAAACAATTTTTTTAGTTCGAGAGCTGCCAATAACCTCCAGCTTTCAGTAACTATTAGCAGGATTGTATGCTGCTAAATATCCTACACGAAAAAAGCCTGACCCTAAAGCGTATAGGAAATTGAAGGAAAGATTTAAACCCACAGGAGGCTAAGTTATGGAAAATATGAAGCAAGAAACGCCACTTTACTAACTGAAAATCAACAGACAGTAATGGCAAGTATAGCCGAAAACCCAAAATGTAAGTCAACAGATTTAAGCAAGGCTCATGAATTAAGTAACAGTTCAGCGAATCATCAAGAAAAATAAATTTCACGCCTATCACGTAGAAACAAGAGAACCCTGATTTCGTGCCCCACATTTTATTTTCCAACGAAACTACGTTCTACAAAAATAGATTTGTGAGCTATCATAATTTTCACTACTACGACAACGCGAATCCGCGTCATTAGACTCTTAGATGGTGACTGAATATCTGGTGTGGTGTATTGGGCAATCGAATAATTGGGCTTTATTTTTTAGAAGGGTCCCTTACGTCCGAACGATATTTAAATCTTTTACGAGAAGAGTTAATTAAAGATATACCGCTGTAATTACACTTAATCGTAAGTTATGGTTCCTACATTATGGGGCGCCATCACATTATGGGCAAAATGTTCAAATCTATCTGAACGAACAGTTTCCAAACCAATGGATTGCGCCTGGTGGTCCTATGGAATAGCCATCGAGATCTCCACATCTAACCGTTCTGTATTTTTCCTTATGGGGATGTATTAAAAAAGTTGTCTACAGGACACCACCCACAACAGTAGATGACATGAAAGACAGGATCCGTGCCGCCGTGGAAACTGTTCGTCACGAAACCTTGAAGCCAAGAAGACCTTTTGGTAGAAGGCTTCAAATGTGTGTGGGCCAAAACGGTGGAATTTTTTAACATTTACTGTAGTTTATATTTTACTTACTTAGGTTACTTTATTGTAATACCATCGACCAATTAGTCTTGTGAACTGTTATTGTTCTACTTAACTAATAAATCTTGCTGAAATCTTATTGACTTGAGCATGGATACATTAGCTAAACCTGGCACTTCATTTTAGAACACTAAAATGGCGTTTCTTGCTCCATACTTTCCATAACTTATTGCTTCTGTACATTCAAAACGTTCATTCGATTTTGGAAAGTTTTTGGTTATACCAAGATTAAGATTTTGTCAGGGTATTTTGAACACCCTGTATACGCATTGCGTAATTTTGTTTGTAGTTTTATTCACTTAGTTAGATTCCGTATATATATATATATATATATATATATATATATATATATATATATATATATATATATATATATATATATATATATATATATATATATATATATATATTTTTTGTTGTCAAATTGAGTTTTTTTTAGATAAATTTGTGTAACGCGTGTAGCGACCTTTAGGAAAGGTGTATGGCGAGCTTTAGTTTTTTTTTTGTTTGTGAAATTTTTATTCCGTAATTTAGGTTGTTTTTCTTTATTATTTCCCGTTTATCGAAGTTTGAGTAGCGTTTATCTGTATATAGTTGTATATAAGTGTAAATAACGTTTATTTCGTTTGATTTCCTTAAAAAATTAGGTAATTTAAATAAATAGTGTAGGTTTATATGTGTATGATGTCATATTGGCTAAAGACGCTTAAGTATAGTTGTTCAGTGTAATAGTGAGTATGTTGGTTTTTAATCATAGAGATTGAATGTGGGACTAATTGTTCGTACTTTAAGGAAAACATAGAGATATTTTGCACGTTACTTTTGCTGACGCTTGAGATTTTGGAAATTACCGAGTCCTTACGGACGAAAACGAATTTGTGTGTTTGGGGTACTAAATCTTCCCCTTCCGTTTTTTTTTTGATTGGTGTAATTAAAGTAGATAAGATTTTTTATGAGTAGTGGGATTCAAAATTCAAGATGGATTTTTGGATATAATTTGCAGGATTCTGAAACTGATCGCGCTCCCGAGTAGTAGTACGGTGACGTTTGTTGTTACGCTTTAAGGGGTGGTTTAGAACGTTGATATATTGGACCTTGTGGTGTTTAACGAACGTACTTTTTTTGTGTAGTAAGGGTAGTTTAGCTACTTCTGAAGAAGACCTGTAAAGGGATTTTACTAAAAATGTTCATCACCTAGTGCCGATTTCGATTTTACGTAAAGTTACCTTGATGACATCGTCGTGTTATATTAGTGCTTCAGTGACCTCTTTGGTTTTTCTCGCTTTTGCGGATTCTTTTTTTAAAATCAACGTTTTTGCAGTGCCACCTATTTACCGTACAAAGCGTGTTTAATGATAAAGAAACTTTCGCAATATATTAAAATTATAGTTATTTAAAGCAAGTTATGAACCTTTTGGATTGTTAGTGGAAATAAAACCAGTTAAAAGATAAAAGTCAATAAGCAAATTGAGCGCACAAATTAGTATTTTAAAAGAAGTTTTTAATTTATGCAGTAACATTTTAACGAGTTTAAATCAAGGAATCGTTTATGTATAAAAGAACAATAGTCAACATTTCATTCATCATTTTTGCCAGACCAGGAAGATTTCATTTCCGTTATAGCAGTAACCGATCATCATTTTCATTGTTGTAACACAGGACCTTAAGGTAATATAACATTGTGTTTTTTTTATTGAAGATTTTCAAGATTTATTTTTTGTGTGTTTCGAACTATTTTTTTATTGTGTTAACGAAGGTTTGAAAGCGGTGTCGTATTTTTTTTGATAAATTAAATTGTTTTAAATATATTTAGTGTAATTAATTGTAGTTTTGACGCTCCGCCTTCACACTTTTTTTATTTTTAGTAGTAAAGGGCAATTGGCCCTATCGTAGTGTGGGTAAATAATCCACAATATATCTATAGATTAATTTCTTGTTTATACGCATTATCGTATGTTTTCATTTATAATATTTTCTTTATTTATTTATTTTATTATAGTTTTGTTAGGTTTTATAAATTTGTTTTAATTATGTGAAAACCCTTTTGTGTTGCATAAAAGTTTTTTTGCAAATTGCAAAGTTACCGGAAAATTAGAAACGTAAAGTTTTAACGTAACGAAGTTAGTTTGTTTATTATTGAGTAATAGCGTTGATAATATTTAGTGATTTATTTGTTTTTTTTTAGTTGAGTATTAATTCATTTAGAGTGCATTCTATAGCATTTTTTTTTTTTTTGATTATTAGTTAATGCCTAATTATTTACACTGAGGTGTATTAACGTAACTTTATTGAGTGTTTATCACGCTTTTATTTGACAAGCGTGTAGTGCTTTTTGAAGCCCTATTTCAGGTGGTTCGTTGAGTTGCTGTCCAGCACACCTGGGATTGATTGCGGATGGGTAAGCGTATGTTTTTTGTATGTTTAGACACGCTATGTACTCGTAATTTTGGCACGACATCCCTTATTTTGACTACCAAACGTTCTGGCGCCCTTAACCGAACCGATTTTGTCTTCATCCCCTATTTTGACTTACTTACTATTCTGGTTGTGCAAAATTTTTCAACATCTGACCTACACCCATACGCTGGCTAGTTGGGGCAAAAAGGCCAATTTTATCTGTAATCCCGTTCTACCACCCGTTTATACCGGTACAATTTTTGCCGGAATATAATTCTTGTAGAATACATTATTTTTATTCCTATTTCCTTATGCAATAATAAAGCATAACTTACTAATTTATTTTTAGAATGAATTACCTACTTGCTAGGTAGAATCGGAAAAAAATCAATTTAAAAATTCAAGATGCTAGAAAATGCTTCATTGGACATTATAAAATGTTTATAATTAGTGGTCTGTTCACGGGGCTTTACTAAAAAATTGTTTCCATAGACTACTTGACTCGATTCTTTACAGAAATTCTCAATAAATGTAAAATATCTCTTAAAGTATTAACTTTAGGTATAGGAAATGCATATATCACTTTAAAGAGAATGTTTTCATGGTTCTAAACAAATCATAAAAATATACCATCCCATTAAAAAAATAGTTTTCCTCAACTTTCAATTGACAAGTTCTACAACTACTTTTATACTTAAACGTAATTAAAACAGGAATTAAATTAGTTTTCAATGTAGCGTAATTATTGGGTAACAGGACGCCAAAAAAAGACAGCCTGTAGAGTAGCGTTAATTAATTATTAATATTTTAGTAAACCTATGCAACGCTCGAAATTTTTAAACAATTGGGATTAACTCTGGAACAATAGTTCGTATGCATCATAAATTGTGTACAAAAGTCATTTAATTTTTAACGGGGAATCCGCAATAAAAAAATAGGGGTTCCATTTACAAAAACGAAGTACGGTCCTCTAGGTCCCCTAAAAGTTATAAATAATTTTATCGAATCCAGCTCAGAAAATGAATGGTAGTTACTTATTAACTTTTTTTTAAATTCCTAATAATGAGGGAGTTACCGAAATATATATATATATATATATATATATATATATATATATATATATATATATATATATATATATATATACAGTGCGTTTAATATAATCGGACGCACTCAATAACTCTTTTGTATTGCGTTTCACAAGAAAGTGTTTAAATAGTTTTTTATTCATTTACAAATACTCTATTAAGTGCTTTGTTTAGATAATTTTTTAAGCTTCCGGGTTGACCGGAAGCGCACATAATTTTATTTTTTTAAATCACACTGTATATATATATATATATATATATATATATATATATATATATATATATATTTGCATTTTGGCATTGCCTATTTTTTTCTCATTACATACGTATAAAATTCTTATAGGGTTTTATAAAACAAAATTAGAGAAAAATGCCATCGAAAGTTTTTCAATTTTATTATATGATTAGAAAAATTGAACTAAACCAGTTATAATTAGCGAATAAATTGTTCAAAGTTGCCACCATTCTGTTCTAGACATGCCTGAGTTCATGGTTAGATGCTTTTTTGATTTTCTGCGTAGTTAAATTAACACATCCAGCTGTAATTTTATTCTTTAAGTCTATAACATTTAAAGGTGGATCGGCATACACCACTGTTTTTAAATGACCCCACAAGAAAAAGTATAACGGTGTAAGATCAGGTGATCTCGCAGGCCATTCTACCGGACCGTTAGTTCCTATCCATCGTTCATTGAACGTTTGGTTAAGATATTCTTTTACTATCAACGCGTTGTGAGCTGAAGCTCCGTCTTTCTGGAAAAAAACAATTGTTGTCGCAGAAGCAGAGGAAACTCATCGAACATTGTTGGTAGCACGTTATCTAAAAATTCAAGATACCTATTGGCGTTTAGATTACCATCATAGAAATAAGGCCCTAGTAATTGGTTTCCAATTAAACCGCACCAAACGTTAGTACCCCATACGGTTTGATGGTTAGATTCCATTGACCAATGAGGGTTTTCGTCAGACCAATAACGATTGTTTTGTTTATTAATAACTCCATTATTTGTAAACTTGGATTCATCTGTCCATAAAATATGATCTAAAAATAATGGATTATGATCACATTGCTCAACTATCCATGCAATCAAAGTTAATCTCCGATCAGAGTCTTGAGGCCGCAAGTGTTGAACCAAATCGACTTTATACGGCAGCATTTTGAATTTTTGTAATGTCCTGTGAATTGAGCCAACTGATACACCTACTTCTAGCGCTACATGTCTAATAGATGACCGTGGATTTACTCTAAAATAACCCAATATTTGTACTTCAATATCTTCGGTCAAAACATTCCTTTGTTGTTCTAAATTTTGATAATTTACTCCTGGTAATGTTCCACGCATTCTAAGCGATTGTTCAATTTTTCGTATGTAACTTTCGGAAGTATGGTATCTATTGGGATATCTTTGTGCGTATAATTCTACCGCTCGTCGAGAATTACGTTTACATTCACCGAAAATTAACAACAGGTCAACTTTTTACTGTTATTCATTTTAAACAATTATTTCGATTGAAATCAAATTAAACTTTTATCTGATTGTCAATTGCAGTAAACGAATGCGATGCGATTTTGTTGCGTACGCTGCCTACGGTTTGGTTTGATTCTTCTAATCGTATAATAAAATTGAAAAAGTTTCGATGGCATTTTTCTCTAATTTTTTTTTATAAAACCCTATAAGAATTTTATACGTATGTATTGAGAAAATAATAAGCAATGCAAAAATGCAAAAATATATGAACAGTGTGATTTAAAAAAATAAAATTATGTGCGCTTCCGGTCAAACCGGAAACTTAAAAAATTATCTAAACCAAGCACTTAATAGAGTATTTGCAAATGAATAAAAAACTATTTAAACACTTTCTTGTGAAACGCAATACAAAAGAGTTGTTGAGTGCGTCCTGTTATATTGAACGCACTGTATAGGGTTGTCAAGAAAACCGGAATTTCCTTTTTTAATATATTTTTTATTATTTCTTAACCTTAAGTGGTTGAAACTAATGGTGGTCATATCAATGTTTAATCCTCTTTTTACCTTAAGTTAGTGTTTTTGTCCTTCACAAAGAATTTGCTTTGTTTAAATAAAGCTTTGTTTAAGGAATATCGGAAGAAAATAGGAGTCAATACGTTAAAACGTACTTGCCTATGTCGTGCCATACGTCAGAAAGTTTTTGGCCGATTTCCATGTTTGACCTCTCGTTCTATTCACAAATATCCAAGCTTTCGTAAAGTAACTTGCAAACATATACAGTGCGACACGAAAAATTTTGAATGTGTCCGCCCGTTTTGTTTTTTAAACAAATCACGAAAATATTAGGTTAGTGATATGTCTTCATCAATTCTATTTCAAACATAACCAAAATCAATGAAATAGGTTAAGAATTAAAAAAATATATTAAAAAAGGAAATTCCGTTTTTTTGGACAATCCTATATGTATATATATATATATATATATATATATATATATATATATATATATATATATATATATATATATATATATAGGTAAACAGTATCGTTATTGGCCCCATAAGGATCTGGCACTTATGTATAACCGGTAACTAATACGTTTTCACACGAGAATGATTTCTGAAATATATTACAGCTCCACTGAATATTAAGGTTTTTTGCCATTAGTTTAATATGACGAAATAATTAATTGATTTTCATAACATAATTCTTAAAATCAAATCATCGCAAATATACAGTGATTGGCCATACGGACATAATCATTGGCCATGGCTATGATATAGTGATTGGCCCTAATAGAAGGAAGGAATAACTAGGTAGAATAGGATTTGTTGAGACCGTTTATTTATTATTTACAATTTATAATATTATATTATGTATTTTCTTTAAACAAGTGGAGCAGGTAAAAGTATTTGGGTTTGATTTGTGGAGATTTTGTTTGTTAATACAAGTTATGTGATATGTTCTATTACACTTGTCACATTTAATACCAGATTTTTCTCTTGTTATATTCAGTGTACATGAAAAACACAGACCCCTAAATAACGTCGTGTTAATGAGAGAAGTTCCTTCAACAAGCTCATTTTTTTCTCCTTCATTAATATTGCGTGATTTTTCATCTTCAACAATTTGTGTATTATTTCGTTCTTCGAAGTCTCTTAATACATTTCTTTTTACTTTCAGCAACTTTTCATCTAATTTGGCCACCTTTACCATTATACTTTCTTTCTCAGAATATTTCTTTCTTTTCACCTGCTTCTTTTCGAGTTCTTTTGTCTTATTCAATTGCTTTAACTATCTTTCACGTTTTCTATTTTCCTTATCTTGTATTTTCTGTTGTTTTTCTTCTTCCTTCTTGTCTTTTATTTGCTTCCACGTGCTTGATGATATGACATAAGGAATCCTTTGACTATCTTTAGTGCCTTTTCTTTGTGGAGTACCAGGCCAATATAAGTGCTGCTCCAGTTTGGTGTTATTTATTTCAATCACTTGACCATGTTTCACCTTTTGTATATCAATATTTTCTTCAAAAACTATAGGAGTATTCCTAATATCCACAGTCAAAACTTCAATATTTTCTTCATTTTCAGGATAAATGTCAGCAATTATTTCGCATTGTTTTGTTTCAGTTATCCGATCCTGTTGAAGACTATTATCATCGGTATGATCAACATTGTTTGTCAAAATATTGTTAGGATCTATTTCACGAACACAATTGCTCGTATGAAATTGTAACCAGAGATTATAAATTATACCCAGATCATTTTCCTTTGAGCAGTCGAATGCCTTGAATTTATCAATGCGATCCTGTCCTACGATATCTTTGAATTGAGTCAATGTCAGTATCTGGTTCATTTCGTCGTCAGTCTCTGTAGCAATACTTTCATTAAAATCTTTGCCCAAACACTTCGTAAAGTCTATTGCATTTGGATTCCATGGGAAAAGCCCGCATGCTCGAAAACCATTAACAATTATTTCAGGGCGGACTCATTTTTCAATGACGCACTTCAGTAATCCCGCAAACGCCTTTCTCGTCAGATCTTCTGTAGGATGGAATCTCCGCCATTCAGTGACCCCTTTCCGTCACCCATCCTTCAATGGTTTGAAAGTTGATACATCAGCGGGTTGGAGAATGCGTGTGCCATTTGGATACAGTGCGACTAGTATTATTTGCAATTTCGAGCAAAGTTCACTCAATTTTCGATCTAAATGAGTTTTGTGCCCATCAACGAACAGTATTACGGGGAACTCTACATTCAAACTTTTTATATAAGGATAGAAGGTATTGCCAATGTATTCATAGAATATCTCAGTTTTCATCCATCCTGAGTCACTGCATGCAATATTGAATTCTGGAGGGACAGAGTCCACAATGTCTTTAGGCATTCTTTTATATGGGTATATAATTAGAGGAGGTGTGGTGACGCCTGATGCACTAAAAGTGAACATAACTGTAATGGTCGATTTTGCCATGGCACGATCCGTTTCGTATACGTTTTTGCAACCTTTCGGTGCCAATACCTTCCTATTTTGAGGGCATAATTGGAAATTGGTCTCATCTCCGTTGAAGATACGTTCAGGGTGGTCAAGTATATGGAGGAAATTCTTTTCTTCTAAGTATGTGCGAATTTCATCAAACCACTTCAGAATATCACTTCTGCTAATTCGTGATGACGCTGCAGAAACTGCCTCAGATCTTCTGTGTGTTAAGTCAGGATGTCGCCTCAAGAACGCTTTATACCAACCTTCACCTGGGCAGTTATTTTTGAAAGGATTTTCCCTAGGCTTTTCATCTAGAAATTGTTTCACAGACATCTGCACATCGTCTTTCCTACGTGAAAAACCTTTTCTAACGCATTCCTTTATCCAACGAACTAACATTGCTTCTTCTCCACTAGTCAATATAGGGGATGGGCCGTGGGAGGGTTTAACAAACTTGTCAGATAATCTGAACTGTAATGTTGCTCTTGGAATATTGTACTTCCTTGCAGCTACCCTGGTAGGCATTCCATTCTGTATAGCTTTGACAGCATCCTGAAGAATTTCTTCTGAGTATTTTTTTACGTAGTTCCCTCTCTCTGCAGTTTTTGGCATTCTGAAATGAATAACTATTTGTTGGAACTATCAACTAATAGTTAATACTTTTCATAAGACAATGCAACTTCAGAGAGAGAGGGGGGGGGGAGAGGGAGAGAGAGAGTCAGAGAGAGAGAGGGAGAGAGTGGGGGAGAGGGAGAGAGAGAACCTTGTATACATTATCATTGCTGTCACTATACCTACATTGTCACAGTGTTGAACATTATACATACAGTTATTGGCCAGCTGATATCACAGTTATTGGCCGTGGGCAAGTACTGTATAGGCAACACGTATTACTATTAGGCAATGAGAATAATCATAGACATGTTGAATACTTATTCTCAATATATTTTATTACATGTAAATTTTAATATTCCGGTATATAGTTATTGGCTGTATGGCCAATAACTACGACTTGGAGTGAAATGAGAGGTTTAGTAATTGTCCCATGAAAATAACGGTTAGTCTATTGAAATTGTTAGGTTATATATGTTAGAAGCTTGATTTATATATTTCAATACAATAAAAACAATAACAAATATAGAGAAAGTCGATCTTGATAATTTAAATTCATATTAATGAAGCCATTGTTCTTACCTGATATAGGACAAAATCACACTACGAAGAAATCGTCACAACAGCACAACAGACTTAACGCCATTAAAAATGGAAAACTAAACTGGCAATGTTGAAATTTTCTGGAGTCATAGAAGACACAATGAGCTACGTAAATAGGTAAAGTTGAATATTGTAGCAACATCGTAATCCTTATTATTTAACTTTGAAGTCAAACCGGCCAATTACTATCACAGGGCCAACAACTGTACAGTTTACCTATATATATATATATATATATATATATATATATATATATATATATATATATATATATAAACAGTATTTGAAAAAACAAATAAATTACACAATTTGATGACAGTTCAGCGATATGGAATGACCCGTGGCATTCTCCTATTTCATGACCTGCGATACATCATAGCTAAGCTTTTTCATAAAATGCAAAAATCCAATATGGCGTCGATTGTAAGGTAATTTTGGCGCATCGTGTATGTGTAGTATTTTGATAACGTGTTTTGAATGTAGCTGAAATGGGTTTGCATGAAAAAATTTTTTTGTGTATGCGTAATGTAAGTTGGTGTAATTGATACGCCACTGGAATTTAGTGAGGCATTGGAAAGATTTTGGTGTTGAAAGCGTTAAATTTGGTTGAGAAGTAATATTTTCAGTAAATTTTTATTGATACGGCACTAGTAAAACTACTGGTCTTTTTGATACTCTGTATGGAGGAATTTAAATTAAAGAAATGGTTGTAGACGTGTGAGTGTGTGAGTTATGATATATGGATATTCTATTAACGTGCAGTAAGGAATATGGATGCATATTTTTGTTTGTAGAAATTTTGTAGTATGATGCAATAGGAAAATTTAGTGCATGTTCAAGAATGAAATTGATAGAATCTGAGGGAGTTCGCTAAATTGTGCGGAAATAACATTCGCCCACATGTAAAATTTGCATAAAAGGTTGAGGGATAATCTGGTTAATCTACAGTATGAATGTAATTGCAATTGATGATTTCTTAGGAAAGTTTTCAGTGAATTTACAAAGTAATTCAAGATGGCTACGTTTATTTCGCATCGTTGGCGTTTTATTCCACGTTGGAACCTTCTACGCGGCTAAGAAATGCACGAAATACTCAATTGTGATAGGTGAATTTTGATCTTAGCTCGAATTTATTGTGGTACGTATTGGCAATATGACGGGGAGAAGGTATATAAGCGAGTGTCAAATTTGAAGAGTTAGTTGTTGGGGAGTTAGCTAGATGGTTAGAGGTTTTCAGTAAGAGCCGCGCGCGCGTGATAACCATTAGAAAGACTAGTGTAGGAGTTTATTTGTGAAAATTATAGTTTAGCAGAGTATATGTGGCAACTGCATTAACACATAAGGGATAAATCGTATAGACATTCACAAATAAATAATTTAATATATTGTAAGTTGAAGGAAAACATTAGTGATTTTCTTCAAGAAATAAAATGTGCTTAAGCAGATTAGAAGTTAACACAGCAAATATTTCGTTATTAGTGTTCAATTGTGGGATGCGTGACCTAATATTAGTATAAAAAAACTGAAGTTATTGGTGATCATCATTGACATTGAATGGGTAGAATCGTTAACAATACCAAACTGATTGAATACAAGCAAATAAGAACTTTAATGTGTATATGGAAGTAACCAATTTTCATTGTGGTAAACGTTTTGAAGGGCAACTATACATGGTATGCCAGTGAACAAACCATAGACACTGCGTAAGTGAGTACTACAGCCGAATACGAAGGGTGAATACGGCTACCTATTGGGTTTTGTGCATAGTGCATCTAAGAATTTAAAAAGGATTACCGAAAGCAGATCTTATAGACTACAACTACCGCACCGAAACATGATTAATTAATATAATACGTAAGAATTAGATTTAAATTTTATTGAACCAAGACCAGTACGATTATCTTTTAAGTACATTTTTTGTTATTGTTGCGTTAATTACGGTTCATTCAGAGAAAAAAATGTAATCGAACTTTAGCTATTTTGTTGTTTTTAGTATTAAGAATTGAGGAATTTTAGTCTTAATGTATTGACGTGTTCGGTGGTTTCTTTAGACCACGTCGTTGTGTATACTTACATGCGGAATTTCTCAATATATATATATCCATTGTTTAATTTATTTTGTCGTTTATTTGTCAATTGTGTGTTTAACTGATTACACCCTCTGATAAGCAAAATTAGTCTTTGCATATTTTCGAATTTAAGGATCGATTGGAAATTGCGACAGATCGATCACAAAATTTCATTTTGGCTTTGAAATATTAATGCATAACACTACTAACAAAGTGCTTATTATTTTTTTTCGGCATAAATTAGATTTTTGAAGCATTAAAGTTTAAACCTATTAATGAATGTCTAAATACGATTTTAAAGATAAAGTATTAATGAAATATAAAGATGTTATTGATGATACAGGCACTATGTTTGAATTATTCAGCAATCAACAAACATTTGTTTGAGATAACAATTTATTATTAAACCGATTTCGTTTATTCTATTTAGAATTTTCTAAATTGGGAATATTTATTTAATTAAAAGTTTTATGATAGAAGTATAAATTTACAGGTATACTTAAAAAGTATTCAAGTTAACTTCATACGATTTGAGAATTTTTATTTGGGCAGGGTGAGTTCAAAAAGTTTACGACCACCCGTGTGTTCCAGAAAATTCTTAAGCTTTTGGACCAATTTAGTTTGAAGTGTGATTGAATTCGAATGGTTAATGGTTTTACTGAGTAGGCTACAATCCTGTCTTCCACAGTCAGATTAATTTACCTTCCCCCCTAAGACTATATATTTGAGCAAAATTTAAGATTGTGGTGGTGCCTAGAGACAATTTTTCCCGGATTGAGCTTTGTGAGTTGTAGATTAATGGTAAGTGTAAGGTGTTTGAACTACTTTTCTATCATTTTACTCCTTATTTTGACCACGCCCATTTGCAGTGTAGCTGGCTTGGCAACTCGCTTATTTCAGTAAGCATACACGACGCCTAGTTTGGACGTGTAATACGATACGAAAATAAAGGTTTTCTCTTATAAAGGTGCCCTAGTAATGTATTAATAAAAAAAAGTTAAAAGTGCAAAAACCACAGAAGATAGATCACACCTTAAGACGGATTTAAGTTTGAAATAAAATTCTCCAAAACTTTCTTAGTTTAACCAACCCTGTAGTTAGAATCGTTACGGAGATAGGAATACATGTAGGCTAAATTTGGGACACATTGTACATGTATTTGTAATTTGTTTAGTTCGTTCTGTTCGATCGCTAATGGTAACAACCAGTTTTAATAGCTAGGGGCTTTTGTGGCGCATTCGATGTTTTGTATGTGGTAAGTGAGTATATATTTACCATGTTTCTAGTAACTAGTTTTCTAGGTAAAGACATGTTTAATAGTTACCTTACGTCAGCTCATTTGCCTTCACTTCCTCATTTTCTTTCAATTCTTGGTTTAGGATTAAGTCAAAATTCGTATTTATAATATTATGACTGACTTGAACGAACAGATGCTCAACAATACAACTTTTTGCCACTACATTAACAATATAAGTGCATTATTTATCCATGAATTGATACTGAAATAAAGTTACCCTTAGTATTATTACTGAATATTTTTTACTCTAGTGCATGAAAAATTTTAAACTTGAGGTTAACAAGCTAAATTTGCTAAGTGATCTACGACCGCATGGAATACATTTTACAAAATAAACGCTTTCCCAGAAACGTACCGCAGGTGTGGTTAGGATACATCTAAAAGCTCTGTGATAATTAAAGTTCTAGAATACGTATAGAAAATCAAATCATGGTATTGAACACTTAAGGTTTTGCATGTTATTTATGTTTTGCAAATTACGTGCTCGCGGACATTATCTGCTTTCTGAATTAATTTTGTTTATTTCCCAACGTATAATTTAAAATGTGATTTAAGAAAATACGCTTTATAATCGTGCTTCTATTTTGCTTTCTTAACTTGTTTACTTACAAATAAATAAATATGTAGAGCTAAAATATCAAATGTTACTAATTAATAGAAATCCAGAATATAAACAAAGCAAAAAAAAATATACACAAAAATAGGTTTCCAAAACAATGTTGTTAAGTTAGGTAAATAAGATAAATAATGAGCTTAAAACATTACAAAAACAGAAAACAAGATCTCTGAAGTAGTAAGTAGCTTCTACAGTTAAAAATTTTTTATAGTAGCAAATGATCCACGAATGTTTTCGAGAATAAAAAATTGAAAAAGTAGACGTTTAGGTTGTATCATATCTTTTATAGACAACAAAAGTCCGGTGATATATACAAAGGCATAGAGAAAGGGGTTGAGGATAATTTCCCTTCGAGACAAAATACCGAACGGGATAATGCATCATTCTAATTATAAGATATCAGTTGAACATTAGGCAATACTGCGAAGGAAGGTTCATTTGAATGTCCACTGTTATTACGTATGTACTAAAGCTTTGATGCCACATCAAAACGGTAATAAGAGAACTGCATGGTATCAGCACCGCTACCTCCAATTATATAAGAAAGATGCTGATATCAGCTAAACGCACGAGACGTGACGATAACACAAAGTGCAACTGACACCTACTAGTTTTCAGAAATGAAGGATCCGTTTGTTCTTCAAAGCATTTTCGAACAACGTTGTGGAAAACAAGTAATACGAGGTAGAGTATTTAAAATGTTACACCTATCAAGCGCAGCGCATTATCATAGTCTTTACGGGTTGAGTGTACCAAGCACGTCCGAGTAGAAATATTTTCAGAAAATGTAGACAAAAATCTAATATTTCTATAGTAACTTGAGCTAAAGCAGCAGCACTCGTTTTAAATTCGATGAATTATATACATCGGTGAGGGATTCGTCTAATTATAATGCGTGCTCAGTTTTTCTTAAACTTCCAAACAACCGACAAATTAAGAAGAAATGGAAAACATTCATTGCAGAAGTAGTAAGATAAATTAGGAAAAGTATTAACTTGTCCAGGAAAAGTTGTTAACTAGGAAAGTGTAGATAAAGAAGAAAATCTTCTCAGGCCTAAACGTTGGGATCCGAATGTTTAACGGTTTTTATTCAATCCCACAGGCTGAGGTGTTCTATGAAGAAAGCGGCTATTAAGTGAACTGAATCATTAGAATATTGATTATTTGCAACTAGTGTGATATATGTTAGATAAATGGCGTTTTAGTAGTGGTATGTCCTGCTTTTCTTTAATAATGCCCTAAAAATTGAAAACGAAATAAGTAAAGCTTCTTCTTCCTTCTTATTAATAGACAATATTTTCTGGTTATTCTTCGGTTCACAAATTATTGCACCTTCTCTTTCTTGGACGACTTATAGACCTTTTTCCTATTGGTGACTTATCCTAAGCTATTCTCACGATTCTATTGTCGTTCATCCTGTTTATCTCTTCGTTCTAATCTCCTTTTCTGTCTTTGATTGATGTTTTCTACATTACAATTATCAAAGGCTTTCTTTAGATCTGTGAGGCATAGTTAATAATAATAATAGTAAATGTAGCGTCTGTGCATGATCTGTCTGTTCTAAAGCCTTGTTGTTCATCGTCTAGATCTAATCTCTCTGATAACTTATTGGCTACCAATTTTTTAGTTGATTTTATGATTGTGCTCAGCACATTAGTTCCTCTATTGTTGGCCGGATCCAACCGGTCACCTTTCTTGAAAAACAGTATCATAATAGCGTTTGTCCACTCAGCTGGAATCTTATTATCACTTATGCCTTTTTGGATTAATATCTTCAGTTGTTTAGTTAATTCGTCTACCCCACATTTAAGCAGTTTGTTTGAAATTTGAATTTCACCTAGAGATTTTCGATTTTTTTACTTTTTTACCTCATTTTCAATATCTGCCTATGTTATATCGGTCTTTTTGCCTGATTTTTTGCTAGACGTTTCGAGTTGTATACTTTCTGGTCCTTTTTTAAATAGATTTGGTATATAAGTGATCCAGGTATCCTTTTGAATGGTATTATTATTAATTAGTTCTTTCATTTCTGAGCTCTGCTGTCTTATGAATCTCTATACTTGTTTCTGCTGTCCATAAAAGTCTAACTCCACCTCTTTGCTGAATCTTTTCCAGTAGAACCTTTTTTGTTGTATTAACGAGTGCGCAGGTTTCCCTGTGTATGTTTTGTAATTTTCATAGGAGTCTACAATTCGGCATGATCTGCGTTTTGGGTATGCCACTTTCTTTTCTCTGCATTTTTCATTGATCTCTCTAGTAAACCGCCATTTTTTGTCTCTTCTTATGGTTTTAGTTCTTATGGCTTCGTGAGCTGCTTCTAATATGTTTTTCTTCACTTTAGTCCAGTTCCTCTGTAGTTCTTGCAATCACTCTCGTTCGCCTTACCCTTATACAGTAGTACAATTATCGTGCCCTTCCAATCCCTTGGCACTTTTCCACACTTAAGGCATACATTGAATAATTCACACAATCCATAGACGTTCGGGAACAAGAAGAAGTCCTTGGGTGCCAAATCAGGACTATACGGCGGATGACCCATCAATTAGAATTTTTTAGTGTTCAAATAATCGGTTGTTGGACGGGATGTGTGAGAGCTAGCATTGTTGTGGTGAAGAACGATCCGATGGCGCTTGTTTGTTTTCCGCATTTCACCGAAAACTTCCGACAAAAACATGGTTCTGAATTGACCGTTCCACGTCCTTCTAAAGGCACAGTTGCCACATCATCAGTTTTTCCGAAAAAAACAGGTGACCATTTGTTTTGATGTGCTTCGATCGCAAACAACTTTTGTTGGATTTGGTTCATCTTGAGACATACAAAAAGTCGACTGCTGTTTACGTTCCGGCTCGTATACATATATCCATGATTCGTCACCTGTTACGTTACGTCTTCTGAAGCACAACCATTGTATTTCTTGAGCATCTGTGTGCACCAATTGACGCGAGCATCTTTTTGAGATTTCGTCAAATTATGTAGGATCCAACGAGAACAAACCTTTTTCATGATTAAACGACCATGTAATATTTGATATATGCTGGTGGAACTATAGCCTAGGATTCCCTCAATTTCAAAGTATGTCAAATGGCGGTCTTGCAGTATTGGTTAGGCACAGCATCAATATTTTCTTGAATAACAACTGATTTTTGGACGACCTTCGCGAATTTCGTCAGTACGTGAAAGGCGGTCAAGATTAAAATCGTTATACCAGCGTTTCACAGTGGCAAAGGATGATGTTTCATGGCAAAATGTAGAATTAAGTTGATCGATGCACTATTGTCTAGATAATCCACGTCGAAGATCGTAATACATCATCGCACGAAAATTTTCATGACTTAATTCCGTTTCTTTGCTGGCGTACAATCTTCAAGTACCCGTAAACAACACATATAATGCTATTGACAAAAAGTTTGAAGTATGTTATTGTCAACAATGTCAGTCGCTTCTATGGAAATGTAAAGCGGCGCCTAACTGCAATCAGTGTTGCCAAGGCTCAAAATATAAATAGTGGCCCTAGTATCTAAAATAGTATCGGATACGAAAAGAGAGAACACCTCCATTATGGTTTCAAACTTTTTGCTGTCTTACGTATGCCCAATACCATATCAATGGAGATTTCTTGGTTTCTAAAAGATATTTTTTTTCTAGGTGTCAAAATGTTCAGTATAGTGTGCAGTTTCATGATGCAGTGTTTGATGCTTGTTGAATGGTTAGAAGTAATAAAAAAATATTACCAAATAATAGCTCTGTTGTGAGTGCTCAACGTTTACTTTCTCGCGAATTGGGTCACCATCATCGGTTCTCTGCGTAGCTCATACGCCGCACTGTCAAAGCTTTAAACGTGAGTTGACTTTACAAGTCAATAAGCCATCAAGAAGACAATGATGATTTGTCAATTTCATGACAATCACAACAACTTGGGGTTTCGCAGATGTCAACAATGAGACTTTTGGGTAAGTACTTGGGCTTACGTCCTTATAAACTCGTATTAAATGAAGAATTTAACCCAAACGATAACAGATTTCGTCGAGAGTTTGCTGACTTGGCCCTTGTGAACTTGGAACATCATCCTCATTTTGGCCAAAAAATCATCCTCTCAGACGAAGCACAGTTTTGATTAAGTGGCTTTGTTAATAAGCAAAATTTCCGATATTAGTGTGAGAACAGCCCACAAGTGTTGCGTGAAATGCCGTTGCATTTTGAAAAAATCACTGTGTGGTGCGGTTTATGGCATTGCGGCATAATGGGACCTTATTCCTTCCGAAATGAGGAAGGAACAACCGCAACCGTCAGTGGCAAGCGCTATACGATGATGTTATCAGAATTTCTGTGGCCAGAACTTGCGAAAGTCAATATGGAAGACAGTGGTGCGTGCCATACAGCTAATGCCACACTCCATTTGCTGAGGGAAAGGTTTGGCGATTAAATCATCTCACGACGAGGATTTGTGAATTGACCGACAAGATCATGTGATTTGACACCTATGGATTATTTTCTTTGGAGCTACCTCAAAGCACGAGTGTATGCCATTGAACATTTGGAAGTCAACATTCGTCAATTGCCGAAATACAGCCGCAATTATTGCACAGGGAGATGAGAAATTGGAGCAATCGGATGCATCAGCCATCATGCAAAGCCGTAGTGAACGATATCTTGTTCTGAACATAACTACATCGCCTAAGCTTCAAGATAAAGCTTAAATGAAATTGATTTGTAAAACCGTTCTGGTTTTATTTAAAATTAAAATTCTATCACTCTTATTGAAAGACTCCTTAATAGACTTAGTAGATGGTATTGGTTGTTTATACCAAATTGTACCATATTTACTAGTACTAAAGTATAAATAATATCACTGTGATCATCTTGACTCGTAACTTCAGGTGCTTCCATAGCATCCGATTCAAAATCAATTTCTTCAATACCCTCTTGACTTGCTAATCCTCAAAGAGGAGAAAATCTTCACCTAGGTCAAGTTTTCGTGGTACATTTGCAATTCCTGATCTGTTTATTTGTGTCCTTACCAAGTCACTACGTAAAAATAAATAAAATATAAAATACCAATGTTACTTACGACCAAACCTTATTACAATTACAATTCCAACTACTAATTAAAATAATTTTAACTACACAGTTCACGAAGACAATGCTTCACCGACGACTACCAAAATAGAAACAAAATTTAATCAAACGTACGGCTTCAGGACAAAAAACCTACGTATTTTACGAACTGGAGTATTTTTGTACCCCAGACCATTTGGACATTGAAAAAATGTTAGTAATTTTTGTATGTCTTCCAACATCCAACACTATATTAGAAGACACATCCAATTAGCATTTCTGAAAGGATTTTCATATACCATTGATGAAAAAAAGTATCCTCAATATTTCATGAAAAACATCAAGTTGGGGTACAAAGTCACCCCAGTTAGTTTTAGGAAGGTTAAATACGACAATGATGACAAATAAATTTTAAAACTTTTTTCCGGTTGGTTTTTACAAACGGATCATTACTATTTGTCTCAGTCGGGAGTTTAAAATGGGCCGATTCAATCTTTTGATTTGCTTAATTACCACAATTTATGCTGTGTTATTTCCACTTAATATCAATATAAAAAACTGCAATGTAACACTAATAAAAATGATCTCGGACGCCAAGTTATTTTTTAATTATGCTCGGAATAACTAAACCGAGATTTAGAATAAAAATTTTCCCAAAATGTAAAAAATAAAAAATACACAAACTATGTTTATTAACAGTTAAATTGAGAATTATATAAAATATATCTTAAACACTAATTGCAATAGCCTTAAATTACTAAATTTTTGTACACAAACTTTTTAATAACCTCTGGTATCTAAACGATTACGGCAATGTAAACCAAAGGTGATGTTACCTTTGCACCAATATTGCGCAATATCTCTAAATAACAATGCCTTACGTTGTAAACCACCAAATTTCTTCTTAGAAATTTATCGTCTTGAAATTTGAATACTCCAATGTTTATTGCATTCTCTCTAAAGTTCAAATAAAAAATTGCGATCAAAAATTTAGATCTGCATTGAATGCAAAATTGCAATCATAAAATGAAAGCGTACTTAAAACTAGAATTAAAAGGTAATTAAAGTAGAATTAAATGTGCAAAAAAAATAATAAAAGTGCCTGCAAAAAGCAAATGCTTTAATTTTTAGTATTACGAGTTAAATATATCTTACCATTAAATCAATGGCACTTTTCACAAAATTTAGGTGGAAACCCAAAAATGGCTTCCTGCATCATACAGTGTACCACAAGAAATGAAAAAAAAATGGACGCTTAGAATATCTGGTCATATAGCGGTGCGCGAAAAATATGAGCAGAAAAAATAATTTAAAGAAGTGGGAGCATAGACCCTTAAGAAGATATGCACCTAAGTTACACCAAAATGCAAATTAAGTTGCCTACCAAATACCTATAATTCAATAATAATTAAAATGTTTCTTATATTTACAACTAAATGAACGAAGAACATAAATTACGGTATTTGTAGTATAAGTCGAATAAAACACTATAAACGATTCTTACAAGTTGATCATTAAAACGTGTTACACTTCGTTTCAATTATTATTTTATTTTAAATAGTACTTCTAATTTGATTTAATTAAAATTAAGTTAAATAATATCAATCAATTTTTCGACAATTGTGAAAGATTATTAATTTTATTAAATACATAAATAAAAAGTTTACCTCGAGTAGGATTTGAACCTACGACCTGTACTTTGCTAGAGTACCGCGCTACCAACTGCGCCACCAAGGTTCAAGCCCCAATCGATGTAAATTTTGTCTTTATGTATGTAGAACTGATGTAAATTCTAAATATAATGAGATTACAGTCAAATTACTTATATTAATGGAATGTGAGCCTGCAATATCGCAAGGATTCACACATTCCAAAGCAACTTGACTAATATTATAATAATTGTGAAAGAGTTTATTAATGTGCATACAAATGATATAAGTAATATAAGTAAATACTTATATTAAACACTATAAACGGTTTTTACAAGTTGATCATTCAAACTTGTTACACTTCGTTTCAATTTTTATTTAATTTTAAATAATTCTTCTAATTTGATTTAATTAGTCCAGTACACATATATGAATTTATTTTCACCTTTACGTATAGTCGTTTTATAATCTCGAATTATTTTATATACTTCGAACGTTTCTAAAAGTGGCAATTTAAGTTATTTCTCTAATGGGTTTCTAAGTGAGAACTTTGGTTTGGACAAGCGCCTACCTCATTTTGGGGTTAATTGGTTCATGGTGAATTAAAGAGGAAATATTTCAATTTTCTAGTTTTATACACTGCAACACTCACTGCGAGATTTGTCATAACTTGATTTATTAATGGAATTTACTTTGTCTTGAGCTGTACTTCTCTATCAATACGTCTAACGGTTATACTTCCATTCATACTTGACCAGGTATGCTCTTCTTTATTTATGTAGGATATGACTTACTTGTGCTCCTTTTCAGCTGTTCATCAGTGAGGAAACCATACACAATAACAAGGGATTAGCTATAATTTTAATAATGGTTTCGGAAAATCAATATTTTTAGATTTATTTCATCTATAAGTTTTCAGTGTCTCAAACGCTCTGTCTAAATGTAGGGTATTATACTAATATTAACTCCTCTTTATTACTATGAAAAAATAATATTACACATTAGAAATTAATGGTAACTGAAAATTAAATAGTAAAAGGGGAAGTTCAGTTCGGTGGGATAAAGCTCACCGTTTACTGTAGACTCGTTTCATGAGTGTATCTTCAGCAACTCATATACGAGGTGATCCGATCCAAATCAAGTGTGCACCATTGGTAACTAACTATTAAAGCTACATCGGTTAAATTAGCAAAATTCTATAATTTTTTCCGCTGGTTGTAATAGTGGAAATAGAAAAACAATTTAACATCGCGTTTTTGAGATTTAGACAAAATAACATTTTCTAAATAGAACACCCATGTATATATATATATATATATATATATATATATATATAATATATATATATATATATATATATATATATATATATATATTATATATACTTCCAATAATAAGCGTTTTTCATAATTTTGTTCAGTACATAGAATTTCGGTTTTATCATAATCAAAATTGTGTTTATAATCAATTGTATGTCTAGCCAAAGTAGTACTTTTTGGTTTCACTCTTACATCAGATTTATGTTGAACTAAACGATTCTTCAATGGTTGCATGGACGTACCAATATAATTTTTTTGCCAATTGTTACATCGAATTTTGTAAACGGTATTTCATGTTTGTTCTTTTGGTACTGAGATTTTAGTTTAGAAAACAAGAAAGAGTTAATATTCTGTGATTAAAATGCTGGTTTTAGATCAAATTTAGTCTACTTAGTCTAAAATTGATTTATTGTTTGAATAAGGAATTGAAATATATTTGAAATTTTGATTAGGTATGTCAATGCTTTTATGATTATTGTAGAATTTGTGAACTCTTTTTAATAATGTTTAGAACTAAAGATTTGGGGTAACTGTTATTTACAAAAGCGCAAATAATTCTTTTAAGTTGACTTTGTCTAAAATTTGGATCCGAAAGGTGTAGGCATTTATCAACCATGTTACTAGTTACATTAATTTTTGTATTACGAGGATTATTAGAATGAAAATGCAGATATCTTCAACTATGTGTGGGTTTATTATACCAATCAAATTTTAAAGAATTTTTATTATAACAAGTGTGTCTAAAAATGATATTTTGCTAATTTTATCTAATTTAAACGTAAACTGTAATTTAGAGTGAAAATGATCCTAATACCTCATTAACTTTGTCATGTGATGATGTTAAAAGGATAACATCAACATATCTGAAATAAAATAATGGTGAAAAACTTTAATTTTGAAGAGAAATATCGTACATGCATTGCATTACTAAATTTGTAATTATGGGAGATAAAGGGGAACCCATGGGACATCCATAATATTGTCTAAAAAAATTTATTTTGAAATTTAAAAAACGTTGCGTTTAAACAAAAATCAATTCCTTCAATAAATTTTTTTTGTTAAATTTTTAATTTCTTTCCATTTTTACTTATAATTTTGATGGCCAAATCTGTGGGAATATTATAAACAACGAAATAACATCAAGTGAAATGAGAATGTGGTTGTCTATAATTTTGTTGTTTTTAATTTTGGTTTTAAAATCAAAAGAATTTGTGATAGAACATGTCTTTTTGTTTAAAATGAGTTTCAGAATATTACAAAGAAATTTTTAAAGATAATATGTGGAGGAATTTACCGATGATATTATTGGAAAGAAAAAGTTAACAAAAAAACATTTTATTGAAGGATGTGAATTTTGTTTATACAAAATGTTTTTAAATTTCAAAATAAATTTTTTAAACAAAGTTATTGGTATAATAAACCCACACATATTTGGAGATACCTGCACTTTCAGTATAATCATCCTTATAACACAAAAATTAATGTAATTAGTAACTTCGTTAATAAATGCCTATACCTTTCGGATCCAAATTTTAGACAAAGTCAACTTAACGAGATTATTTGCGCTTTTGTAAATAACAGTTACCCCAAATATTTAGTTTTATACATTAATAAAAAAAGAGTTCATAAATTCTACAATAATTATAAAAACACTGACGTACAAAATTTAAAATATATTTCAATTCCTGCATACACAATGTGATCCAAACCAAGTACACACCATTGGTAACTTCTTTATTGTTAAAGATAAACTTGTTTAATTTCCTCTCATTGGCTTTTCGAGTTTTCAGACAAAATAATATTGTTTTAAACAGAGCAATATATATATATATATATATATATATATATATATATATATATATATATATATATATATATTTGTGTATATTATTAATTGTTAAGAATCTAAATGAAATTTGGAATAAAAATGTATACTATCAACTTTTGCTAGGATTAAAAATAACGGAGTTATAAGAACCTAATTTTAAACTAATTTAGAAGGCTACGGAGACACACCAATATATTTGTAATGCAGTTATGAGTATGTAAGAAAATACTAAAAACCATTAATTTGATTATCAAACAATATTTTGTACTAGGTGCAAGTTCTACAACTCTATTTAATAAGATGTCAAAAATACCACCTCATTCCTGAAGACATTTGTCAACTACTCTATGAACATCTTTCACACTTTTCGAAACAGCCCTGCTATGTATTTAAAAAATGTTTCTCGATCTGTATTTTTGAGAGCATCGTCTTAAATAAAAGCGACTTTTCAGATAACCCCACAAGAAATAATCGAGTGTTGCAAATTGGGCGATCTTGGAGGCGATGAAATCGGTGCATCAGTTCCAATCCACCTGCCATTAAAAAGATTATTCATAAAAATTATCACTAGTTTGTCGATAGTAGTGAGCAGGTGCTTCATCCTGCTGAAAAATTACATTTTGTCTGCTAACAAGATATATTTGATCTAAAAAATTGTCCAAGATCTTTTGCATAAATTCCACATGTCTTCCGCAGGCGAGGGAACCTTCCTAAATAAAGGCTTGAAATTATCCCACACCAAACGTTAAAACTTAAAAGTATATGAGGAGATTTATGATGTGCTTGCAAGTGATTTTATCTTGACCAGTAATGATGGTTTTTATGTTATTCCATAATTAGAAAAGTTTCACCCGCCGCTCCATAGAATATTTAGATAGTTATTGGATTATATATATATATATATATATATATATATATATATATATATATATATATATATATATATATATATATATACAGGGTGTCCAGAAACTCTACGAACAAACTATGCGTAGTGATTCTAGACCCAGAAATAAGGAAAAAAGTTCGTATAAACCCAGGTCCGGAAACGCTTCGTTTAGGACCTACAGGGTGTGAAAAAATTTTATTTTCCTCGGTTTTATGTTGATTGGAAATTTGGGACGCTGTATCAACAAGAGTAACAACAAATGTCATAAATACATTTGTGTATCTAAGCAACAACTTGTCGTTTTGTTTTAGTCAAAGCTTGCTAAAATGGAAAGAGATTCAATAGCTGGTTAGATAAATTAAACTGTTCATCAACCAATATCTCGAAAACGGTTGATCTGAGAGGCATCGACCAAGTATACCCTTTTTGCTTAGAACTAAAAGGGCAACAAACTAATTCAAACGGAACGTCAATATACCGGGTGGTAAAAAAGTTAAGGCCAATTAATTTTTAGCATACCACTGTAGATGGCGCCCTCTGTAGGCAGCACCAAAATCAATAAAATACTTAAGTTTCTAGATCACAAAAACCCCCTTGCTCGAAATTTCAGTACCATATTCAAATTTGTTCGCAAAATATTGCCATAGAACCGGGGAAAATAAAATTTTTTCACACCCTGTAGGTCCTAAACGAAGCGTTTCCGGACCTGGGTTTATATGAACTCCTTTTCTTATTTTTGGGTCTAGAATCACTACGCAAAGTTTGCTCGTAGAGTTTCTGGACACCCCGTATGTATGTTGAATTGGTGTTTCGGGTGTTGACCGGCGTTGGTGTTGAATAGTCCCTAAGAGACTGTTTACTCAACGCTTTAGCAAGATCCCACTTGCGATATCCAGGATACGTTTAACTTTCGGCTGCTGCTTCGTGTTACTCGTATTGAACTGACTCCTTTTGGTTACATAACCACCCAAAAGGAGTCAGTTTAATAGGAGTAACACGAGGCAGCAGCCGAAAGCATTAATTTTTTTGAGGAAAAATAATATTTTTTAAACAATTTGCCACAAAAGGTACTTTTTTGAAAGTCAAAAAATTACTGGTTTTGAAATTATTTGAGGCTTTTGCAACCCCGAATTAATAAATTATTTTAAAATGAAACAATTAAAAATTTTCATGCGCGAGAACGAACCACCTCAGGGAATAACTATGAGGTAAAAATATTATAAATTATTTAGACCTTAAAAAAGGTGTTCATTGTATGACAATAACACAGAACAGACAAAGGAAACGATAAAAAAAACGAACAGAAAAAAATTGAATAAGTAGGTACGGGTTTTTACATTAAATGTTAGAAATTCCCACCATTTTCACGAACACATAATCGTAAACGTTTCTATAATGAAAACATATTCCTTTGGAGTTGCCGAGATTCTTGAATTAACGTTCTTAAATTATTTTCAACTCTCGCTTGGAGTTCTTCAATGGAATTTATTTCGCTTGAACTTTCTTTAACTGAACTTCACACATCAAATTCCAAGGGATTTAGGTCAGGAGACCTTAGTCGCCAGTGGATAGGACCATCAGCACCTCTACCAATCCAACGATTTAGAAAATGTTCATTGAGCCTTCTTAGAACTTGTCTACTGAAATGAGGTGGAGCACCATCATGCATAAAAACCATATTTCTTCGTAGATCAAGAAGCAAACCTTCTAATAACGGAGATAAACGATTATCCAAAAATTCATAATAAACGTCACCATTTAAACTTCCATCAAAAATATGGTATGCAACGAGCCGGTTGCCTATTGAAGCAGCCCATACATTCAAATCAAAATTATGTTGATAATGCGTTACATGGACTATTAAACGTACCTTGTGTAGTAAACGTTGATTTATCGGTGAAACGAATATTTCGTAAAAAATCAGGGTTATGTTTCATTCTTTCTTGTAATAATTCGTAAAAGTCTCTTCTTAAAAAAAGATCTTCAGGCAATAATTCTTGTACTTGCCAGTAGTAAAACGGGAGCAATAATTGTTCATTTAATACACGATGTACACTAGAAACACTTGCGTTACTTGCCCTTGCCACACTTCTTACACCTATCGTAGGATCCGCAACAACTAGATTTAAAATATTTTCTTCTGTTTGAGGAATTCTTGTCGCTCGTGGTCTACCTGAATTTGCCTTTTTTGGTTTAAAGATTTCAGTCTCACGGCACCGTCCCACTAAATTAAAAAATGTTTTTGAAACGGAAAATCCTCCGCATATCTTCTTTTCGCTGCTTTAGCATTTCCATCACATTCCCCCAATATTAACAACATGTCGGTATAATCACTATTAGTGTAGATACTCATTTTCAAAGTTTTCAAAAGCATTCTTACTTGTTAAACAAACCTAAACTATCAACAACAATGTGTCAAACGAATCTGTCAAACAAAAAAATCGCGTGTGTAGTGTAAGCCTACTTAATTCAAGTAAATCAAGTTAACTCAATATTTCTTTTAGTTTTTTATTTTAGGTACAACATCTTAAAACCTCAAATAACTCCAAAACCAGAAATTTTTCAACAAGAGTACCTTTTTGTGTGGGAAATTGTTTATAAAACACTGTTTTTACCAAAAAAAATTAAAAATATCCCTATAAAAAATATTACATATTACAAAAAATTAAAAATTTGTCAACACTACCTTTTATGACCTAATCAAAGGTATAGATAATAAAAAAAATGCCACTTTTACAGGGCCGTATCTTCTTAAGGAGGCATTTTCGGGCACGTTTATTAACCAAACTTTTAATATTCTATTTACCCTAAAAATTAGCGGAATGCTTTTAGAAACACCCACTATACACATATATATATATATATATATATATATATATATATATATATATATATATATATATATATATATATAGGGTGATCCATAATTAACGACACATAGGACCATGGTAGAATCCTGACCTAAAATTATGACGATTTATTTGCAATATATGACCGTAATAAAATGTTGATAAGAAGTTACAGGGTGTTAAAGTTGAAAATCATTAAATTGTTAATGGCTCTAACTTTATTAATACCCTGTATTTTTGTACTAAATTTAGGGGAAGTTTTAATGACCTAAGCCGCACCCAACTGTGGAACAATATATTAAATCCCCTTTACCAGTGGCGTACAACATAAATGATAACTCCTTCACCCCTCCTAATTATTATGCCACTGTGCAAATATCAATTTCGTCTATAAATTCATATTTTCCAATGTCTTGTACGTAAAATCTGTACTATTGTTAAGAACCCATAAAGTGAATAATTATCGAGATATTAACCATTAAAGAGGTAATATTTAGGAGGGGTGAAGTGGTTTATTATTTATGTTGTACGCCACTTGCAAAAGTGATGTAATATATTGTTCTACGGTTGGGTGCGCCTTAGGTCAGTAAAACTTTCCACTAAACCTGGTACAAAAATACAGGGTATTAAAAAAGTTAGAGCCATTAACAATTTAATAATTATGAAGTTACGTATTATGGTTGCTGGATGTTTAAAATTATTTATATAGTTAGCGGTTATTTAATTTTTTATGTAATAGTGTTAAAATTGTAAGTAGTTATTTTAATTGTTGACTCATTCTGTTAATTTTTTGAAAATTTTTTTAATGAGGGTACATGTTGAGACGTTTTTTAAATTTTAGATATTGATACAGTTTTCTTGGTTTTTGTGTTAGATAGCCTGAATATCATCTACCGATGATTATTAATTAATAATTAATCTCGTAGACCGAAACATATGTAGCAACTATTAAAATTAAGTTGTTAGAGGAGGGCTTGAAGTTTATTGTTTATTATTTATTAGTATTGGTTAAATTTAATAATTTTCAACATTAACACCCTGTAACTTCTTAATTATCAACATTTTATGAAGGTCACATTTGGCAAATCGTCATAATTTTAGGTCAGGATTCTACCATGGTTGTATGTACCATTAATTATGGGACAACCCATTTCTGCACTTTAATAGTGAGCAACCAGAATTATTTCGAGAATTCATTTATTCTACCATTACTTTTGATTTGTTTGTCCATATACAGGGTGAATCTTATCTAATCCGCCAAAATTAAAGGAGTACTAGAACTCATCATTCTAAGCAAAAAAGTTCATATGAGGTAGGTCCGGAAATGGTTTGTTTCCGAGATACAGGGTGTGAAATAATTGCATGAAATTTTTTATATGGGGGTTTTTTGGGATGACAAATTCAAATCTTTTCTGCTTAAAAAAGTGATGTTGCTAGGGCAGACACATAAGTAAACAAGTAAGTTACTTAGTAACAATTAAGAATCCCTATTGATAAGCCTGTCTAAAGAATACCCTCCGAAAATGTGTATGCATCATGAGTTTTAAATGCGTTTTTCTCGGAAAGGGTTGCTCCTAGCGACTTCACTAAGATATACATTTTTTTAGCAGAAAAGCTAGGAAGATCGATTTTTCTAGTCCAAAATGGTATACAGTGTAGCACAAAAAAATTGTGACGATTTAAAGGGGTCGAAATGGTTGCCGCTGGCGCCCCCTAGAAACTACAACTAAATGGACCACAAATTTAAATTTGTCAACCCAAAAAACCCCCGCATACAAAATTTCATGAAATTATTTCGAAACAGTCGAAAGATGTTGAAATCGCGATTTATTTTTTCAAACTTTGACACCCTGTATCTCGGAAACGAAGCATTTCCAGACCCATGTACATATGAACTTTTTTGCTTAGAATGATGAGTTCTAGTACTCCTTTAATTATGGCGGATTAGATAAGATTCACCCTGTATACATTTGATAAGTTTGTCGAATCATTTCTACGTTTGCCATTTTGACGATTTCCATAAATATTTTTAGAAATGTATAATTTTTAACTTTCTAATCTTAACATTTTAGGTAATATCAAAGTGATTATAACCATCACATAGTCTAAAATAATTTAATAAAGAAATCGTGATGACAATCATTTGGAGGTATCTGAGGTGTCCTGCTTAAATAATTCGATGCTGATATGACGAGGTAAATTAACGGTAAGCATTTTTCATTTAAAGTTCTTTATTAAATTTTTTTATTTGGGAGGCTTATTTTTTCGAATTTCCTAGAATTCTGTTTATATACAAATATTAATACTAACAAAAGTCATTTTTCAAAGTTAATTTAGCTAATAATTGGTTTAAAACTAAATAACGTAGTAGTCTTATTTAAATTATTTCTCTATCTTTTTTTTTATGATTGTGGACCTGAACAGGCTAAATTTGGCGTATCGTGGTAAAGCACTCAGGAACACATAGGATGATGGATAGAGGAATAATGAATTGCCAATAGATGCCTATGAACAGCTACCTTAAATTTTCTCATATCATAAGTGAGAGGAAAGCAGGAACTAGGGAGATCATTCCAGAGTTTAGAAGCCGTGCAGAAAAATGTGGATTGCGACCGTTTGGTACGACAAGTGGAGATTTGTACTGCATACTGATGACGTGGATGAGCGAACCGAATGTTTCTCGCAAAGATAGCCCGAGATGGTATCAAAGAATATAATTCAGCAGCACAATAGCCGTTGTAATAACGTTAATACAAAGAAAGAACTGAAACCATCCTTCTATGCTCAAGGGACTGTAGGTGAGAAGTTAAGGACGGGTCATTTGTAAACCTAATCGCTCTCTTTTGAATACGATCAACGATATCGAGAGCGTATTGGAGAGCACTAACCCAGAGATGAGAATTATATTCCAGATGAGGCCGAATTTGGGCCTTATACAGCAGAAGGCGTTGTCGAGAGGTAAAGTACAGCTTATATCTGTACAAAAAGCCTATTTTACGAGCAGCTGTTTTGGTAGCTGACAGAAGATGGTCAACCCATGACAGTTTTGAAGATACAGTCATACCCACCAGAGTAATAGAATCTGAAAATTCAAGAACTGAGGCATTCATACTTACAACAGGAAATGATCGATCTTCTGGCGGACACAAGGCAACACAGATTTTTGTTAGCACTAAATTTAGCTAGATTATTGCTTCCCCATTCGAGAATACGTTGAATGTCTTTGTTGATTGAATTTGCCATTTCCACTTTAATTTCTTGATTTGACATAGAAGGTAGATTATCAGTATGAGTAGACTGAGATGAATTACAGTGAAGAGTGCTATCGTCAGCAAAGCAATGGATGAGGTTAGTTGTTGAAGAAATAAGGTCATTTGTGTACAATAGAAAAAGTGTAGGCGCTATAACGGATCCCTGTGGTACATCCGCGTTAATGCTAACTTCTTTTGAAAAAAAGCCATCAACTACAACACGTATTCGTCTTTTAACAAGGAAACTAGAAACCCAGTTGATGAGCGTATCATTTAACCCAAACGAGATGAGTCAAAGATGGTCAAATGCCTTTGAGATATCTAAAGCGACTACAACTGTTTCATCGGACAGCTCTACTGTATTGTTCCAAACTTGAGTCAGATATGAAAGAAGATCACCTGTTGAACGACTTTGCCTAAACCCATATTGATGGTCACTAAGGAGTTTGTTAGTTTCAAGGAACGTGAGCAGTTGCTGATTGATGGATTTTTCCATAATTTTAGACAAAATGGAAGTAATGGCAATTGGTGGGTAGTTTGAGGGATCAGTCTTATCGCTTTTTTGGGAATAGGTTGAACATTTGCTAACTTCCATGATGAAGGGAATTCCCCAAAAGACATAGAGATCGTATAGAGCTTAGATAGGACTGGTACTAGTTCGGGGGAACATTTATTTAAGATAATAGCTGGGATACCGTCTGGGCCAGTCGCCTTATTAATATCAAGCCTGCTGCTGATCTATTCCAAAAGCTTGTACCGAAAATGAATTGGTTTCATAGAGTATGAAGAAGAGTTGACTAGGGGCACATCTTTTCCAGAATCATTGAGACACGAGTTTGATGCAAACAAATCCATAAAAACATTGGCTTTGTCTACAGAATCAGCAACTACCGATCCGTCAATAGATGTTAGGGGGGAAAATGTTGATGTTCCAAGGTTTTTACTAATGGCTTTAGCTAAAGACCAAAATTTACGACTGCCTAAAGGAGATGTAGCTAGTTCATTGCATTTTCGTTGTTCGAACAAATTTATAGTTTTAGTGATGACGCTTTTGCAGACATTTCTAGCACCAACGTTTTCTACATGACTGTCGACCGATTTATTAGATTTCCATTTAATGTAACATTTATTTTTTAAAGATATTGCATCAGAACAAGCCTTATTGAACCAGGGTTGGGAACGTGAATGACCTACACGGTACTGTTTTTTCGGAATGTATAACTCCATTCCCATGAGGATGACTTCAGATACTGAGCGATGTCCGAAGAAGAGGACGACTTAAAACAATATTCACGCCATGGAAAGGTTGCAAAGAAATCCCGTAAATCACTCCATCGAGCTGACTTAAAACACCACAAGGTTCTATCGGTTTTGCGAACAACAGTGGAATTAGGTACAGTGAAAATGATTTCTATTAGACAATGGTCGGAAAGACCTAAAGGCGAAAGAACGGAAGTTTTATAAACAAGAGGGTTTGATGTAAGAAAGAGATCTAGAAGATGTGGAGTATGGTTAGGGTTATCAGGGATTCTTGTGGGTTCAGAAATCATTTGTGGGAGATCACATGAAATAGCAAATGTTTCTGCACTATGACCATTAGGATTTGTAGTAGATGAAAACTGAAGCCAATTAGATTTATGAACATTGAAATCGCCTACAATTGAGATATCGCAAGATGGAATCTGAGAGGAGATAGTCAACTTTCATACTAAGGTAATCGAAGAAGTCTTGAAAGTTACTGTCATTAGGAGACATATAAATGCAACAGTAGAATTTCACAAAATTAGGACCAAAATGTTTAAACCAAATCACGTCAAAATTTTTATTTTCTAAGGAAGAAACCCTCTTGCAAGCAATTCTGTCCTTGATGTAGGCACCTACGCCTCCTTTATATCGAAAGTTAGAGTGAAGGTGGTATTGAGGAAATTGCAATTCGGGTGACTCGGAGCTTTCAGAGGAGACTTGTGTGTCAGATAGAAACAAAATATCAGGTTGTAATTGTTCAAGATGTTGGTGAATAGCATTAAGATTAGACCTGATACCGCGGATGTTGTAGTAGTGAATCAAAAAGTTGATACTTTCGATGACCGAGGTCGCCTGGGCCCTGCCCTCCCGGACATCCGAATGGGGCAGGATTTTACGTCCGGAATTTATTACCCTAGAAACCACAGCCATCTTATTTTTTAATTTGGGACTTTTAATCCGATAGCTAGACAGTGAGGGCGAGAAGGAAGGATAAGGATGAGAATAGATTAATGATGAAGGAAAAGGTAACCGGCAGCCCTTACCGAGCTCATAAAATCGGAGAACCAATATTAAGGAGCCCATGGTGAGGGTGGTGATACCTCCCGGCTGACAACCTACGATCTTTTTGTTGTTTTCATTGTTTTAATAGCCGCTAAAGGTAGATAGATATAATACTAGAAACATTTGTATTTTTTTAATTTTTTAGTTCTACAGTTATCGTTTAAAATTTTGTTGTGTTGATTACAGAAGCAAATGTGTATGTAATACGTAGGAGAAGTGCATTTTCTGTTTTCAATGGTTATTCAACTTAGCTGATACCTTGTTATTCATTTTTTGCAATTTTCTAAGTGTGTAATTTTCCTATTAACTCAATAATATATTATTTCCATATTATACTTTATTTTTTTTTCCATTTTTAATAAATATCTAATTATTAATGTTTTGTTTCAGAATCGACAACCAGAGTTTTCATTGCGTTACTGTATACTAACGAAACAAAGTTTAAGTTTTATTGTGATCATTTAAGATTTGATAAGAAAGAAAATTACATTTGTTATTTTACAAGCAAACATATGTTAGTTATATATTTTTCTTATTAATCTAAAATAAATGCCATAATTTTGTCATGTTTAGTTCTTAAACTAAAAAAAATAAAAAATCTAATAAAAAAATTAGATCATGTATCTGACACAAAAGTACCAAATACAACTCAACATGGATATTAAACAATCACTAATTTTTTTTTTGTTCATTCTGTATGCGTTATATATAAACGTTTTTACTCTTATCCAATCCAAATTACCCAATACATTTTCATGCTCTTAAATTAGTTTTTTACATTGCAGTCTTTTTGGTACTCTTTTTTCTTTAGTATGGTCCTTAAAATAAGAAGAAACGATTTTACTTGTTACCCTCTTGAAGTAAATTTTCTAATTTTTTTTAATTTAGTCGCTAATTCCTGGAATACACAGAAAAAATAAAAAAATTTATTTTATTTTATTATGATATATTTTATTATGAAACAATCAAAATACACCCACGTACCACAAAAATACCGAACGCGTTTCGATAGCTACGCTATCATCATCTGCGGTCGACTAGGGCGGACCAAAGAAAATTTCTAGCGTATATACCATCAGTGTTCCAGATTTTACATTTTATTATGAAATTACCAAAGAGGTTTTCATATTAATAGTCCCATCTTCAAGTGTACAAGGAGAATAATTTGCAATGCACAGCCAATCCTACAAAAATCTGTAACTAGAAGATAAGTTGCATAACGAATGTACTAATTATTAAGAGTTACATGAATCTCACTTACGTAGCCATAAATCTATCATTTTACAGGTACTAAATTTGAATATACAAGTTCTGATGTATGTTGATAATACAGTATTCTTGGGCGAGAATGGACATCAAATGCAAATAATGCACTCAACGATTTTACAGTGTCTATTAAAGTATGGATCTAAAGATAACTGTGGGCAAACGTAAGAGTAGTGGTGTTTAATTGTAAACGTGAAGAATCATACGAAGCAGGAAAGTGAAGTAAGTGGTGTAGATATTAGTATCACGCTCGGTAAACAAGAACGGATAGTAAGGACATGTGGAGTAGGGCCGTATGGTTCGTAGTGAGTTATTAAATCATCTGGTGTGGAACAACACACGACCTTCCAACCTACAAAGTGGAAGTTAAACAATACGGAATAGTACAAATTTAAGTTCTTCAGGAAAAGTGCAAATAATTTAATTCTCAATATTAAACCATAAAAAAGGCTCTTTTTGAATTTCTGAACCTTAAATTAAAAAAAAAATTAAATAATACATTTTTTAAAATAATTCTGCAATCTTTTTTGCAATACTTTCATGATAAAAATATGCAACATTATAAAAACAACAATAATGATCTAAGTCAGTTAGACGTTTAAACCTTCTCTTGTATAAAGATTGATAGTCGTGTAGATGCTAACTTGAAAAAAAACCGCCCGCTTTTATAAAAACTGTTACTGTTTAAGTATTTTAAATCTTAATTAATTTTCAAAACTTATTTGGCTTCAAATTACGAAACTTTATAAAGAAAAATTGTATAAAATTAAACTTTATTTAAAAAATATGTTTTCACATTTTCCTATAAAGTTGATCGTTATTCAGATATTGAACAAAATTTGTACGAACACGTTAATTACACCTTAGGAACTTTTTTTGCACCAAAATGCGCATCATATCAAAACAATGCAAAGAACGTAATTAATTTATTATTTTAAAATCTATACCCTGGTATTATTATATCTTTCAAATATGCAATTGTTTCAGAAATATTTGATCAAACTAAAAATTGGGCCTAATAAACCCCTCCCTCTGCCGCTGAATTTCCCCCTAAATTTTCGTTCAGGGACACGTGCAGGTGCACACACGCGCGCACACAGTCGCGCACTCTCCCTCGCACGCACACCATCACCATCACATTATTATAAGTGACTTTCATTTCTCTGTTTAATAGTATTGACATTTTTGTAGATACGTTTTTCTAAAACTACAAACCTACCATAAAAATACATACACACACACGCACGCATGCGCGCATGCACACTCATACGCACGCCTACATTAATAGTTTTCAAGTATATCCGTTGAAAACTCGACATTGATTTCATTTTAAGGAAAACCATATTTCCTTTATTATGTGCTTATAAATAAGTGAGAATGGTGGTTTTGATTGCTGACATTGACAATTAATTCAAATTGAAACATTTTATAATGACTGTAACGCATACCGATGAAATACTTTGTAACTACAACCCAAAAGTCCGTCAAATGTTGAAACATTACCATCATAGCGCAATTATTTATAAGTTCTGTTATAAATTATTATTAAAAAATTACCAAAGTTCTTTGTCAACTACATTCTTCTGGCAAATAAGTCGGATCTGATGTGGAATCGTCACCCCAAATTGCCAAACGCTCATCTGTACAGAAATCAGAAATAGTTTCAGTTAAAATAATAAAATTAACTCCTTTTAAATATGTCAATTCAAGCAAGTAAGTACGGAATGAGAAAACGCTTTTCTTTGGAATGGTCTTAAGTAATGGTGACAAAATTGCAGCAAAACAAAGTACTAATTTTAAAATAGTGTACTCCTCAATATTAAATTGTTAGGTACATATGAAAAGTGAAAATACAAAACAAATACATTTTACCGTTTTAATAATGTACTTACTACATCTTTTACAATTTTTTAATTTACTGCACTATTATTGGATTAACAAATAATGTCTAATTGATAACACTGTAATAACAAAAAGTAATAACCTGTGCGGTGAAATGAAAGTACTACCATTGAGCAATAATTTTTTACTCAATAGTAATACTTAACGAGAACGGGAAAATTTTTTGTGTAATCATTTCAGCCATTATTTAATTCATGCAAATAAAATATGATGGTATTAAAATCCGATCATTTAATGAATAATCGTCATCTCTTTTTTAAAATAACTAAAAAATTGGATAAATCAAACTGTATATTAAGCAGAAATAAAAGTTAATAATTTTTATCTTTATAAAGTTCTAGATATGTGGTTTACTGAACAATTTACATTTAAATGGTCCATTTAAGGATTAATTCGTTACAGTAAGAAAATGAAAAATGATTGTCAATTCACTAATATGAGTCTTAACCCAAAATTGATGAGTAAATAAAATTGGTTTAAGCGTATTCTGATTAATATTCTTTTGTCAATCTTTGAAAATCTATCATTTTCAAGTTTACTTACTCTTGAATAGATACCCAAGACGGCTAAATTAAATTGTATTCAATAAATGTATAATTAATTATAATAGATACAACAATATCTATACTTACTTACCTAGTGTTTTTTAACGTATATTTAATTAAACTAAACTCTCACCTTTACGTTATTCCAGGTCGGCAATATAATTTATTAGGAATAAACAGAACGTGTACGATTCAAAAAATTTGTCAACGTTGCCGGACGCAAAACGCGTAGGAGTTGGTCTAATACGATCCTCATCAACATTTTTATATAAACAAATAAGTGTGAAAAAAAAACTCAGAAAATAAACAAAAATTAAGTGTAACTAAAGTATTTATGGTGAAGGTGTGGAAGTCTTGTGCACGTACGGAGGCAGAAAAGATATAATTGCACATACTTATATACAGGATGTTTCATTAAAGCTGGCCACCGGCCATATTTCAGAAACTAGTGGACATAAAAAGTGGAGAAAAAAAATTCATTATAAAAGTCGCCACGAGAAAATCCTGGAAATTATTTTTAAGTTCCGTAATTCATCGCAAGGGGGCGCAATTGAAAATTAAAAATAAAATTATAAATTTCTCCGAAAATTCCCACATTAAGGCATACCTTTGGTAACATCATTAGAAAGCTTAGACAATTCTGCATCATTTTGGTCTAAGGCTCATTGGCGTACCGACCTTAATAAGAGTGGGGGAAGCTATTGAATGTGTAATCATTTAAATCGCTGTTATTTTTAAGCGACTTATCCGATTGTAGTAAACCTAAGCTTGTTTAGAAGAAAAAGGTAAATACTTTTAACTGTCGCATCCATTAGTACGCGATAGCTCATAATAAAATTGTTAGAGGGCGCAATTTGTAATAATACCAGTATTTTTGATTTTATTCAGAAAAATTAAATCATACGGTATAATTATGACATCATAAGCGGAAAGTAGCTTAAATTTGTAACAAAAAACGTAAATAACGCAATTTGATATCTTTATTTGTTCCAGAGTTATGGCGAAAAGAAGACTTTTTAACCGTTTAATTTAATAATTGATTGTTGCTATGGTTTCTTAAGGTGTATAGGTTGGATTAGTAATGAGGAATCTGCATTTATCATAGTCTGTGCCTCCTTCACACTATAT
>JARFJB010002011.1:905000-929234 GCA_036346205.1 Vesta saturnalis | reverse complement strand
TTTGTCGCACATGTGTAGAAGATATAAGTAACGAAGAATGCTTGCATAATATTCAGGAACGAACACTTCACGGTACATGGTGTACAGACGAAATCTTAGAAGCCGTCAAAAGGGGGTACAATATAGTACAAATACAAGAAATCTGGTCATATGACACAACACAGTATGTTACAACAGATAGACCAGGTGGTCTATTTTCCGATTTCATAAATATGTCCTTAAAGATGAAGCAAGAGGCCACGGGGTGGCCCTCTAACTGTACAAAACAAGAAGACCAGGCCCTTTACATTGCAGAGTTCGTTAGCAACGAGGGTGTACAGCTCGAACCTAGTTCAATTGAGAAAAACCCTTGCTCTTAGATCTCTAGCAAAGCTTATGTTAAACAGTTTCTGGGATAAATTTTGTCACCGCGAAAATCAAAGCAAAACTTTATTTATTAATACTCATTAAAGAGTTTTACGATTTAATGTTTTCTCCATCAGTTGAAGTTAATCATATACAGGAAGTTAACGATGACACTGTAATTGTAAACTGGACATATGTGGAAGAGGCTGTTGAGCCCCTGTTTAATGTAAACTGTGTAATAGCAGCCTACGTAACCACACAAGCACGATTAAAATTATACTCGTATCTCGAAGCGTTGGAAGAGCGGGTGCTATATTACGATACTAATTCTATTATTTACATTTCAAAAGAAGGGTACCCGGATCTACCTCTAGGAAATCTGTTAGGAGATCTTACCGATGTAATTGAGCCTCAATACGGTTGTGGGTCTTATATAACCGAGTTTGCGTCAGGAGGACTGAAAACGTACGGTTACAAAGTTTATTTACCAGGTGGGATGGTAAAGCAAACGATTAAAGTATAAGGAATTACCCTTAACTATGAAAATTCAGAAAAAGTTAACTTGGAATCCAAAACAGCTGCTAGTAAAATAGGCTTTTTGTACAGATCTAAGCAGTACTTTACCTCTCCACAACTCCTGCTGTATAAGGCCCAAATTCGGCCTCATCTGGAATATAATTCTCACCTCTGGGTTAGTGCTCCCCAATACACTCTCGATATCGTTGATCGTATTCAAAAGAGACCGATTAGGCTTATAAATGACTCGTCCTTAACTTCTCACATACAGTCCCTTGAGAATAGAACGATGGTTTCAGTTCTCTCTTTGTATTATCATCATTACAACGGCTATTGTGCTGCTGAATTACATTCTTTCATACCATCTCGGGATATCTTTGCGAGAAACACTCGGTTCGCTCATTCACATCACCAGTATGCAGTAAAAATCTCCGCTTGTCGTACCAAACGTGCGCAATCCACATTTTTCTACACGGCTTCTAAACTCTGGAATTATCTCCCTAGTTCCTGTTTTCCTCTCACTTATGATATGAGAAAATTTAAGGTAGTTGTTCATAGGCATCTATTGGCAATTCATTATTCCTCTATCCATCCTCCTAAGTGTTCCTGAGTGCTTTAGCACGATAGGTCAAATTTAGCCTGTTCAGGTCCACAATCATAAGAAAAAAAATGTTACCACATTTTCGACTATATCTTTGGTTCTATAAGAGCTATTGACATAATTTTTTTTTAAATGCTCCTTTATTAATTTTCCTTCCAATTGCAGTGAGAAGAACATTTGATATCATTTGATTTTTTTAGAAAAGTCGACCGTTTTGTTCCTTCAGCAAGTAGCACCCTCTACTAGTGGACGTAGATAAGAAATTGTTGTGGTTTTGGATTTGTTTGGTAATATCAAGTATTCCCTCAAGATCTAGACCTGTCTCGACAAATTCAAGCAACGCGTTTCGAAGTTATGTGATTTTTTCCAGTAACACGTTATATGGTTTCCCTCCCTTTATTTTGACAGCAATTGTAAAAATTCATTAACCAAAGTTTTACATATTGATCACTAGTTTGTAAAGGTTATATTTTTTGAAATACATTACTAAGGAATGAAAATCCCAAAAAAATGGAAATCTTAATTTGAAATCAGTGAAACGCCGTCTGGCGGCAATGGTACGAAATTAAAAATAATGTCCAGCATTTTCTCTTGGCCACATTTATTGTAAGATTTTTTATTTCACTGCTCAATCTCAAATAGTTTCTGAGTTATGGCCGGCCGCTTTTCTTAGTTATACACTTGGTACATAGATAGCAGTGAAGGGTTTAGTTTAAGCGAAGTTACTTCATCAAACAATCGGGTAAGTAGTGTATCACCTGATTTATGAACAAGTATAATTTCAACTCTCTTAAAGTGTGATGAGCATATTCCCTTAGTAAGAATTAAACTTATATGTGCATATTTTAGAAGATTTACTATTAAAGATATTTTTCCGTATATCGGTATATCCAGAACGTCATAGCTATATTTTTTTTTATTTTTCAGAATCTGTACTAAAAAAAAATGTCCTAATGAAAGCAGACAAGAAATAACTAAATCCATTCAATTATGGCTAACCGAATCGCCAGATCGTTATAAAAGGTATCATAAATACGCAAGCGTTACACTTTTTTAAAACTTTGCAAAGCATAAGAAGCAGAGACAAAGCCAGTATGCGAAGAAGATAAAGGAGCATTATAAACCATTCTGTAATGATAATGTTTGTTTTGTTTTTCTTGTTAAAGGATATAACGGTTTAAAAATACTTTAACAGGTATTTTTCAGACATTCTATTGACATTTTAAAAAGTTTTATAGGTATTTTTCAGACACTTTTTTAACATCTTAAAAATATTCTTAGAGGCATTTTGCAGATATATTTTCATTATTTTAAAAAATTATTTATAAATATTTTTTAAACATATTTTCAACGTTTTTGAAATATTTTGATAAATATTTTACTTAAATTTTAATCATGTATTTGCATACAGTAAGACGAGAGGTAACATAAGCAACTTTAACTTATGTTACGTATTGACCATAACCTTTGAAATTAGCAAAGAGCCGTATGTATTTATAAACGCATTTTTTAACTTAGTGCATAAAAAAATGATCAGAAGCGATTGAAAATGGTTACATATTATGTAGTGGGTTGTACTAATCGATTCGCATAACAAATTTAGGTCAACGAAGCACGGAAGCGGGAAAAAACATCTTGTTCCACGCATAAGTATAGTATAGTATTGGTTTATTTTTATCTGGTTAACTATAATAAATACCGATTAGCGTAGAGAAATGTGTTCTAGGCTTCGACTTAAAAATTAATTTAATATAATACTTCAGCATAAAATTAAAAGAAATTAAATTAAATATTTTACTCGGTATTAAGTACTATTTTAAATAAATTTGGTTGATTTATTTTCATTACTTCTAATTCACATTAATTGTATTAATAATTAAAGTGTACATTAAGTAAAATTCATTACTTCAAAGTCATTTCAAAGTCATTACGCTCTTCTCTAAATTTACGTAATTGAAATTTCACATCATTTAATTGTATGTCCCCCAAAGTATTTATTACCTGTCGTACTAAAATCATTAAGTTTGTCTCATAGCATTATAATATACTTCTACTCATTTATTTAATACAATTAGTTCATAAATATGTAAAATTTATATTAGAACACGAATTCATTATGTGTGTAAAATGAATATTCAAACGTTATTAAAATGTAAATAAAATATTTGTCAAAATATCTTAAAAACTTTGAAAATATGTTGAAAAATACTTATAGAAATATTTTTTAAATGTTGAAAAAATGTCTGTAAAATGTCTGTAATATCTTTAAAATGTTGGAAAAATCATCAAGCAATGTTAAAAAAATTATTCGTTAAATGTTTTTGAAATACGTTGTAGAAAAGGTTGTAAAATTTGTTAGTGGTGAAAAACAAGTTGAGGTTGCAATATTTCAAATACACATAGAGTAAGGACACGTACCAATCGTTTATAGGCGCACAAATTGGAAACACACACGGAAGGGAGGAACGCGAGAATTTATGCAACCAGTGAAACGCGTTGACCAAAACATTATATTTACAATATATGTGATTTAATAACGCGTCGATTCTTTCAATTTTCTGCATTAACTGATAAGATAGGTTTAACACATTTTACAAGAATAATTTCTTTACTTATAGGGTTAAGACTAGGCATATTTTTCGTAATAATTTAAACAAATTAAATTCAACAAAAATGTTTATAATGCTATTATATAAAATCAAAATCCTAATTTTTAGTAACATTTTATTAATATATAAATATATATCGTAAATACATAATTTTGCAAGAATTTTGTTTAGAAAAACATATTATACATACGTACATACATAGATATTTAGTGACCCGAAATTATAACAAATTTATTATAAAGCATCCGGTTTGAATATTCATTTTACACACATAATGAATTCGTGTTCTAATATAAATTTTACATATTTATGAACTAATTGTATTAAATAAATGAGTAGAAGTATATTATAATGCTATGAGACAAACTTAATGATTTTAGTACGACAGGTAATAAATACTTTGGGGGGACATACAATTAAATGATGTGAAATTTCAATTACGTAAATTTAGAGAAGAGCGTAATGACTTTGAAATGACTTTGAAGTAATGAATTTTACTTAATGTACACTTTAATTATTAATACAGATACAACAGATACTGGAAGCGGTTCCATGACACAAAATTATATAAGTAGGTATAGACTTAACAACCATAAGTTCACGTAGCTCACATTCAACTGAACAATATTAAACACAAACTAGACAGTAATTACAATCTAGTTGCCCCCCTTGTCTATTTTGTTTAGAAAAAGTGAAATCCATTATTGTAGTGCATTATTAATTGTATTAAGAGTGTTAAGGTGTAAGGGGTGACGGATATAAAAATCCGACTCGAATGAGAACCTCACCTGCACGTGATGCCCCTGCTTGAAACTAACGAGGCTCTGTCACCAAGCGATTGCCGGAATAATCAATCAACCCTTGTCCTACGATTGAGAAATCGATCCTAAAGGCGGAGGAACTGTTAACAGTCAACGGCATGAAGATGCAGAAGGCCACGGGGAACCACTGCATTAAATACTCACAGAAAGAGTACCCCTAGTTCAATTATCATGGCGAACAAAAATAATAATCAAAGTTCTACTGATCATGGGAATCGGATACCGAGATCCGGCAGGTGAAGAAAAACACAATACTACAAGGCTTCCTCGGTCGTCATCCAACGAAACCCTTGTAAAAACAACAGAAGCAATAAGCGAAAAACAGCGTTATGGATTGCAACGTGGAACGTAAGAAGTTTGCTCTCTGCAGGAAGATTAGACAATGTTACACAAGAAATGGATAGATTAAATATAGACGTACTTGGCACTAGCGACACACAATGGCAAAATTAAGGAAAATGCCAAACTCGAAACCAAGGAATATTTTATTATGTGGGAAATAAAAAGACAACCCATTGTTACGGAGTCGGGATTATAATATCAAAGAAATGGGAAAATTCTGTAATTAACTTCGCTCCTTTGTCAGAGCGCATAATGCTTTTACAGCTTAAAGATAAATACAATACAATAAACCTTATACAAGCCTACGCTCCAACATCCGATAAAGATGACGAGGAAATCGAAGAATTTTACAACAACTTAGAAGAATTAATGAGAACAACAAAAAAGCAACACATTAATACTGTAATGGGAGACTTCAACGCTAAAGTTGGTCAAGGCAAAGTCGGATAACATATAGGAAATTATGGATTGGGAACCAGGAATGAGAGAGGCGATTGACTAGTACAATTCTGCCAGAATGAAGATTTGATAATAACCAACGCACTTTTCGAGTTACTCCCTCGAAGGACTGTACACGTGGACATCTCCCCAACACACGAAAGACAAAATAATAAGAAATCAAATAGAGTATATTATGATGACAAAGTAAAGAACATAATCAAGTACGAAATCCGATAATCCAAACGAAAAGCTCAAACACATAAACGCAGCTATTAAAACAGCAGACGAGAAACATCTGACCAGAACTCAAAATAAAAAGAAAGTATGGATGACTGAAGACATATTAACGTTAATAGACGAAAGACGAAATGTAAAAAACCAATCAGAACAATATAAAGAGATCAATAAAATTATAAAAGAAGTATTAAGGAAGCAAAAGAAGCATGGCTAAAAGAACAATGTGAAGAAATGGAGAAATATGAAAAAAGTTACAATTCGTTCAATATGTACAAACAACTAAAAGAGATAACAGGAACTCAAAGAAGAAACCAAGTAGGCTTACTTAAAGACAAGAATGGAAGCATCATTACAGACTTAAAAGACGAAATAAAAAGATGGACCGAATACATTGAAGAATTATTTGAAGATGAAAGAAAAACGACCTGTCATACAAGAAATGAAACCGGACCTGAAATATTAAAAGACGAAGTAGAACATGCAATCAAAATCTCCAAGAAAGGAAAAAAAGGCCTCATAAAATCCCCACAGAGCTATTCAAGCTACTGAACGATAACTCTCTAAAGACAGTAAGTACTACATCTATCTAATACGATATATAACACGGGGATCACACCACATGATTGGCTTTTATCCACATTTATTACGATCCCCGAAACACAAAAGAATGCTCGGACCACATAATATCATTGATGAGCCATCTACTAAAGATACTGCTTCGAATTATCCCTTATCGAATCTATCAAAAATTAGACGCGACATGAGCGAAACACAGATGGGATTCAGAAGAGGACTAGACACCAGAGAAGCACTATTTACTTTAAATGTGGTTACACAAAGATGCATAGACGTCAATCAAGAAGTACACGCCTGTTTCATAGACTTTGAGGAAGCTTTCGATAGAGTGCTACCTGATATACCGAAACCTATACTACAGGGCAAAGGTATTGATGATAAAGATATGCGAATCATCCTTAACCTATATTGGAACCAAAAAGCTAACATTAAAGTGGACAATGACACAAAAAATGGAAATACGAAGACGCGTAAGACAAGGATGTATATTGTCGCCGCTGCTCTTTAATGTCTTCAGCGAAAGAATCTGTCAGGAAGCACTGTCGCAAGCTAAGGAAGGAATAGTAATTAATGGTGAATTCATAAACAATATTCGTTATGCAGACGACACGGTACTGTTAGCAACAACATCGGAAGATCTGCAATGTCTACTTGATAACATGAATAATGCATGCGAGGACTACGGGATAAAAATCAACGCCAAGGAAACGAAGTACATGACATTTATGAAAACTCCAATTAATCTCACAAATATTGATATCAACAACACTGAGATCGAAAAAGTAACTATTTACAAATATCTAGGAGCTGTAATACACGAAAGAGGCGATCAAAGCAAGCAAATACAAAGACGCATTGAAATTGCTAGAGCAACTTTCATAAAAATGAACCGTGATATAAACATTACATTAAGAATAAGAATGCTAAACTGTTACGTGTTTAGTACCTTGTTGTAAGGAGCCGAAGCATGGACCCTAAAACAAAACAACATAAAAAAGTTGGGAAGCTTTGAAATGTGGTGCTATCGACGGATATTGAAAATAAGATGGCTAGACAAAATACAAACATAGTGGTAATACAACGCTTAAACCAAGAACCAGAAATTATCCGGACAATAAAAAAGAGAAAGTTGGAGTACTTAGGTCATCTAGTGAAAGAACAAAAATACATATTACTACAGTATATAATGCAAGGGAAGATTAAAGGACGAAGAAACCAAAGCCGTAGAAGAATGTCCTGGATGCGCAACTTGAGAAAATGGTTTGAGTACACCACAAAAGAACTATTTCGAACAGCTGTAAAAAAAAGATTAAAATCGCCCTGATGATATCCAATCTCCGATAGGAGTGACACGCAAAGAAGATTAATTAAAACAAAGTTATCTAAAATTTACTTATATCTTATTTTTAAATTTGAATATCATTTAAATATTTAGATGTTTAAGTGTATGTTCTTCATTTATGAAAACTTAGTGAATAATTAAATAATAAATGTAAACGTGATCAAATCTTACTTGAAATACGCAATATCTAAAATCTTTAAAATGTGATTTTAAATTAAACCGTGGTGCCTCAAATCACAATAGATAAATTAAGTAATATTTTGAATGGGGACCTGTACGACAGTTGGCAACAACTTCGAGGTAAAACCCATTTAAATTGTACAGGCCTATGTTCTACACACTGCAACAGAAACATGGCCTCGAGTATAGTTAAAATTCTCTAAAAAGTGTAAAAATGGATCTCATTTCCTAGCTGCTAAAGTGGTCTCCCATAAGCCATGCGGTTTTAGAGTACTAACATTCCATTCGAGCTATACTAATTGCCTACCCAGTCAATCAATTTTAAACTTCACCATAATCTATTTCATCATTTCGTGGAAGAGATTTATCGACAGTCGCTCAATTTCAAACCATATGTTTTTTTACATTTATATGTGTCATCGGTAAAAAATTTTGTGTAGAACTAGTAATTATATGTAAGTAGACCATACCTATATTACCTGCCCAGTAGAAAGTAAAAATTTGCTTGTGACATAACCTTTTTCTACCTAACCTAACCTAAAGAAGCTAACATAAAACGCTAGTATAGAATGAGGTTCACTGTAAAATTTAATAGGTATAAAAATAATTTTTTTTCATTTCTTATATTACGTTGCCTATCATTTTTTTACATTTTCTACATTTATGTAACACCAAAATTCTTATAGCTAACCTTGAATTAGAATTACCCAACTTCGACATTGTTTACGTATCTTATCAGGAGCGCCGTTAAAACAATTCTGCACTTGTTTGCAAAATGAGGCAGTATACATAGATAATATTCAAGTTGAATTTTAATACAGCAATTTATTTAATTATAGGGAGATGGGTAAGAAAAGAAAGCTCACTATAAATAGGTACTAACTTAAATTGTTAAATTCATGTAAAAATCGTTTGATAAAACAAAAATATCGTTAATTTTCTTCGTATAGTGTAATGAATATAAATTGACAGCAACAAAAATAGCTTTCAACCTTTGACACGACGCCCCGCTGGGACTGTCCGAGCTTCCGAGGGCGGTAACGCCCGAGGAAGCCGGGCCGTCCCGGAAGTAATGCAGGAAAGCTTTCAATTGAACACTCATTTAAGAGAAATAAGGGAAGGAGTCACCTAAGTAAATCCACAGAATACAGATAAATACAGAACGTGCAGACGCTGTCGATGTATTTGATGTTCGTTGTGAATAATATATCTTGCGCTGCTTCGGCGCGCAAGTATGGCAGATTTCAAATAAAAGCGTTAATTTGAATACAACCAAACTCAGGTTTTTAAGTTTGCATTAACACAGCCACGGTTTTTCTATTTTTAGGGATAATATAAAAATGATTTAGTCTTTTATAGTAATTTTTCAACATTGACTGCGTTTACGCCGCATCAACGTAGTGGATAGGTTCTATACGGTTTTTGCAGATCCGATTCAAATATACAGCATAAATATTGAAGGGTTGAAATTCGATCGGATACAATGCTTCAACTCAATCTAATAAATTTAGATTGAATGCAACAGATCTACTTGGAATAGTGGGTCAGATGGCATAAATGGAATTGAAGTCAAAATTTTACATTGGCTTATGCAAATGTTTTAATTTTTCAAATTTCATTAAATTATTTTCAACTCTAATACTACTACTGACGAAGATAACTGTAAATGTTATTGAAACGTTTCGATAGATTGTATAACTTTAATACAAAAATACACCATTAAAAACCAAAAAGATTTATTTTACAATTTCAATTCTAAAGTATCGTAAAACTAAATGACCTAATTATAAATGATGAAGGTTTACAACTTTTTTATTTTTTTTGCCTGTTTTTTGCGAAACGAAATTCCTATTACAATATTTTTATGTATAAAATATTCTAAATCTTACAAACAAATTCAATAAGTAGTTTTTGGGAAAACTAATCCAATTGATGTACATACATATAAAACGACTTGGAAGGCATTTTTAAATTGCCATATAAATCTCTAGTTTTATTAATGTAAGCCCGCAAGTTACACAAAATTGTGTCATTACATAGTATTTCATTTTGTTCCTGTGAATATACTTCGCATATGTTGCACATATGAGAGGCAATACATTTTTTAATTAAATATCCAGCAACATATGATTGTGCGTTTTTCTCAGGCATTTCTAAGTCGTTATACTCCTTTGGATTTATTGATAAAATGTCACCAAAAATATCATTCGATCTCTTTGGTAGTTCTTCAAAGCTTATAGTGTGTACATCTTCAGCTGTAATTTGGTTAAACTGAACTAAAACTTCACTCAAGTCATCAGCACAGTTTGCTCCCTCTTTGTGTTCAAAGTAGTTCAAACAAAATATTTTTTTGAATAAATTCCGAAATTGATTAGGTGTGGGATTGATTGCATTGCCACCTTGAACTCTCAAATTGCCAAAGAAATTTTCCAATGCATCCTGATTTAGGAAGCGAGTACATATAAATTGTTTTTTATTAGATGTTCAGTCTGCTCATTACTCTCTATAAAAGGTCGATTTAAACATTTGCTAGCCTGAAAGGTAACAGAATTTAATATATCAAACAAATTTATCCATGTCAGTTATAAATATTGAGGTATAGATTGCTTCCGCAGATAGAAAACTAAAACTTATAAGTAATTCCAAAGCAGTGGCTGTGCTATTGCTGAAAATTTGTGCAGCTAAATTCACTTTCATTTTTTGGAAATTGTTTCGATTTAAATGAATTTCTGACAACTTTGGTGCCAGTTTATTTATTCGGCCCTTATCAAATTCAAGCACACTGTCTAAATACTGTTTGTTAGTAATGTATCCATTGATTTTAAAATTGTATTTAAAAAAATTGTTCCTAGTCGATTTGAGATGGGGAGTGTCAAATAAAAAATAAATTTTGTGATCTCCGACGTTGAAAAAGGGTTGTTCTTCAGTTACACCAACGTCTTTAGCAAATTTATAAAAGTTTGATCCCTGGTCTGACACAAGTGCTAATACGTTGAGACCAACCTCTTTTAATTTGGCAATCATTGTAGACACAATTTGTTTTAAATATTCCACTGGTTGTTTCCAATTATATTGGTTTGCTCTAATCATTACTGCTAGAGCAGAATTAGCTGGTTCACAGTGTTTCTTCCCATCGTTCTGGTGAAATCCTATTATGTAGTCTCTTGATGTATTATAAAATTAATGACTTTTTAGAAACATTTCATCAATACACATAACACACTGCTTTGCAATGTCATTTAACTGTTTGGATTTCAGCACAATTATTTCAAATACAAAGTCATTGATGCCCTCCGAAATATCCCAACGATTCGTCATACGTGTCAAAGTTGTTCTATGTGGTAAATGCATTATCGTTGATTAAAACCTATATACATGGGGTCCCAAAAGATAAACAGTCAATGCAAATTATTTCAATGTGTTGGAGTACCTATAACCTCTTGGATTTTTAGATAACAGGTGTAATTGTGTGATGATAAACGTGGATAATGTGTCATTGAAAGTACTTTTGCAAAAGTTATAAAAGCTTCTTTACTGATTGTTTCCGGTTCAGAACCACTCCCTGCTTCAAAAGTTGCTGATAAACGATCACACTTTCGTTTCAGTGATCCTATTTCCAATTGGAGCTTGTGCTTGCGGGGAGTGGATGATGATAATTTCAGTGAAATCTGGATAGACTGGTGGTCACCTACAAAAAATTGAAATCAGAGTACAAAGTTGAAACTTAACTACATATTCAGAATACAAAAGCTTTTTGTCTTATAATTGCATTCAGAATATTTTTCCTTTTACATTTTACTTACAACCAGATGTATTAGTCATATTATGTTCCGGAGAATGTTCTTCATGTAGAGTATTGCTAGAACATTCGGTTAAAGGTAATTCTGCACTTCTGGACTGTGTTGAAGATACTGTTGTTGAAATGCCTACAGGTACTCCTTAATACATACTAAATATAAATCCAAAATTAGGAACATAAATTTCAATTACCTTTTAAACCAACTCCTTCTTCAAATATGTCAGGCTCAGCATCTTTTTTTAGTATAGTGACAGATAAACCTGCAAGCATTTTTAAAGAAAAATGCTCACTGCATACTCTTTTTCTAGCAATAAATTCTGGATCCTTTAGGACCCATTCTGGATATCCAATTAATTGTAGCCATATAAGTTGTCTAAAAAATGATTGTTTATTGTTTTTGTTCAAATGGTAACAACATATCGAGTGAATATGAACTGTATTTTATTATGAATCTGCTATAATATAGTTCATATTATACAGGGAAATGAATTTATATTGCACACGGTACATTTATTAGTGTACATTTATTATTATTATCATTGCATTGACTCATGTCATGAAATTTCACAATTGCATAATAGGGATTTTTATGTTTCAATACTTTATATCAAAACAAATATGAAATAAGACATAAGTGAAATTGAATATTAACTTACCTCGAAGGATCTTTTGAAATAAGAAAGAATTTCAAAGATGGTTTATACCTAGAATTATTTTTACACTTATAAACACTGCAGTAGTTCACCATGATGATTAATTTAATTAACTTCTAGTCTCAAATCTAATATATTTTGGCAAGTTATAACTATGCTAATACACACACAAAATGTTTAACCTAAAACTAGTAAACTTGCACTTGTGAACTATATAAATACTAGATAAGAGATAACACCAAATTAAATATTTACAGAACGGAATTTAATAAAATTAGGTAAAATATATTTAAAAACAAGCAACGTATAAGTGAAACAATCGACAAAAACTTGCTACCGCTGTTCAACGAATAATAAAATTAAGACTGCCATGTATGCGCGCCGAAGCAACACGGTAGTTGTTTTTAAGCAGAAATTTTATTGAGAGTGCGCGTTCTGTATTTATCTGTATTTTGTGGTAAATCTTAACATTTTGAAGAGTAAGAATGTACGTCGTAATCAAATTTATAACCTGTATTAATTTACAATTAATGATAATGACGAGAATAACGGTAATTATCAAAGCATTTAATATAGGGTAAAGGTGACAGTCGTTGGCACATTTACTGTACTGCTACGTTTGAATTAACGGTATGAAGTAGTCCGTGTAGGAAAATCTATAAAAATGGGTTCATTGGAAAGAAGAAGATGTATATTATATTCATCTGAATCGTTTGGTTAGAATTTGTGCTCGCTTTAAATGGTTTTATCTTAAAGAGAAATCAAGATAGCTGTATTCCATAGTGGTTGGCACGTATGTCACAGTTGTTGGGACAATGTGTATATAGTAATTAGCATCGATACCGAAATGCAAATATGTTTAGGTAGTAGGTAGGTACCTACCTACCTACATTTAAATTTTAATTTATTTAATTAAAAAAATACAAAAAATAGTAATTTTTACGCACAACAAGCACATACAAAAATTCCAGCAAAAAATGTCATATTTGTACAATTAGAGTGTAGTGTTCTCGTACATTTTGAACATTTTCTTCTCATCCTTTGTAATGTGATGGATTCTGCACATGAATAGCAAATGCCCCTGGACAAGAATTTCTTTGTTTCTCTTTTGCTTTCTGTGCCTTTTTCTTTTTTATTACGAAGGCATTCTGTTTTATTTTCAGATGCATTGTCTTCTTTAAGTGAGTTTTCCACTTCCGTCACCTCATTTTCTGAGATCACATTTGCTTTGCTCTTTTCGTCAACATATTGTACTATTTTTTCTAATGCTTCATCTTCTTCAAACGAATCTTTAGTCTGCGTCACCTCATCTTCCGAGACAACAGTCTCTTTGCTACCATCTTCAATACACTCGACTTTACTTTCCGATGCATTGGCTCCTTTAAATGAGTTTTTAATTTCTTCTAACCCGTTTTCTGAAACCTTATTATCTTTCTTCCCATCTTCATTATGTTTAGTGCATGTTCTTTTACTATGTGCGGCCACGCTTTCGCTTGGAACTGGATTAAGCCTTATGTTTTGAAGAATGGCAATCTTATTTTTAGTTCTTTAAATTTTTTCAAATTTGCTTTTGTTTTGTTTTTTTATTTTCTTCTCGAACTTTACGTTTTTTTGCTTTTACTTCTTGTTGCATTTTTTTGTTATTTTCTTTCTTCCCAACTGTGCATTTCCACGTTTGAGAAGTGACTACATAAGGCAATCTTTCTGTGACCCTCTGGTTTTTTCTTTTAGGACTTTGGGGCCAGTGAAGGATACTATTTAAGGGAGATTTAGTTGAAGTTGGTGAGGTTATAACTTCAGCTGAATCGCCCTCGACTAACATGTTATTGTTACTAACATCAAATTCCAAATTTTTAAGAGGCAGTTCTTTTCAAAATTTTTTATAGTCTCGTTACCACTTTCTAAGGATTCAACTAAGTCTTCGCCAAGGAAATTTTTGAATGTTTCAAAATCAAGCACAGGTTTGTTTCTGTTCACGTCGTGGTCATTATTGCTAACATCAGTTGCAGTTATTTATTCTGTTGGGCCACGAATATTTTCGTTAGCTCGTCCAAGACATTTTGTGTAGTCAATGGCATTACAATTCCCTGGGAACAATCTAGTTGCTTTAAAGCCGTTGATTATTGTCGAACTTTTTACGTAGGTTTCAATTACTTTGGCAAGCAGTGGGGCGAAATTTTCTTTAGTAAATTGTAGTAACGGATGTTGCCGTCTCCATTTCAAAATTCCTCTTTGCCAGTCAGTCTAGCGGTTTGAAGGCGGCAACATCGGCAGGTTGTAGCAATCTTGTTGTATTGGGGTACAATGCAATTAAAATAATTCCAAACCGGTTACATAGTTGGCTTATCTGTAAAGTAAGATGAGTTTTATGTCCATCTACAAACAATATAACCGGCTTTTGAATTGTTTTTTCTTCTAGGTACAAGTTAAAAACTTTTGCTACATATTCATAGAAAAGGGAAGCTTTCATCCAACCGTTGTCTGAATAACCAATGCCCCATTTGTCGGGGACCGTCTCAAGAATTTCTTTTGGTGGCTTCCTCTTATAGGGATAAATAATCATCGGCGGTGAAAGATCACCATTGGCACAAGGTAAACATTATCGTAAGCGAAGCTTTTGCTACCCCCTGATCTACTTCATTCACATTCTTTGTGCCCGTGCAAGCAATAACTTTCTTATTTTTTTGGGCAAAGAAGAATATTGGTTTCGTCCCCGTTAAAGATTCTATTACAATCATTTGAAATAGGTTTTAAGTTGTCCTTTTCTAGTTCACTGTCAATAGTTTCAAACCAACTTCTTATATTTTTTTCACTAATACAAGAACTGGCTTGGGTGACAGATTCAGTTGATCTAAGGCACAGTTTGGAATGTCTTTTTATAAAAGCTCGGTACCACCCCTTCCCAGGTAAACTGTCAGGAAAGGGGGTGCTTCTACCGCAAGATTTAATAAAGTTTTGTACGCTACGTTGCACATCTTCGATTCTCCTTGGGAAACCTCTCCTTTGGCATGTATTTATCCACCTAACAAACACATTTCATTCAATATTTAACATAATTTTTTTAATCCTACAATAAAAAATTCTAATGTTAAATAAAAAACTTACTCAACCGATGTAGTTTCCTCTTCCGTTGTTAGATATGTAGCCGGCCCATAACCAGGTTTTTTAAACTTTTCTCCCATTCGAAATTGTATAGTAGCTCTAGGTATGCCAAATATTTTTGATGCCTTCAGTTTGGGCATGCCATCCCTAACAGCCTGAACTGCTTGCCCAATTTTATCTTCCCTTTCATTCACATTTCCCTAAAAAATAATAATAATAGAAAAATAAAAATAAAAATAAAACCAAATCAAGTAGGCCAAAATTACAAAATTTATATAATCCAATAACTTATTTGTTATCTATAGGTAAATATCTGTCGTGAATTCAAAACAATAAATATAAAAAAAATGATCATTGAACATAAATACCAATTAGTCCATATTAAATATTTAACCTCCCAACCACTAAATAATGGTAAAAGATTGATGAGATAGTGATTGGCACCTCTATGCCAACCATTGATATCTGATATTTTATAGTATATAGTGGTTGGCATCTAAGTTTTTAGGTTAAAATTGATAAATAACAGGACCTTTTGCCATAAGAGCTTGTATAAATAATGTATAAACATTGATGAGTACTTACCTACACTTCTTTTGCCACACAGACAAAAAAAAAGCAATTATCCTGGCAGCAATCTCTTGTAACAACACGTACAATCTGTACAATCTATCGAAAATTCTGACAGCCCGCCAAATTGTGGTTGATACCGAATTGGGAATACCAACTGCGCATATAAAGCTTATTAAACTATATTCGAAAGAGTGCCAACCTTGGTTTGAAGAAAACCCTAACACACTCAGAGTTAGTTATTACAAATTATAAAGGAAAATGTGGTTATATGCCAACGACTGTCTGCATGCCAACCATTGTCATCTTTACCCTATGTATGTCTAAATCACATTCTATTTTGATGCTTAATGAATTCGTTACAGTTTCTTAATAGAAGCTGTTTTTTAGATTGGTAGCAATGACCAATTTGATTTATCTGAATAATGTTATTAAATGGTTATGTCAAATGAATTTGTGGTTAATTATAAATACAAAAACATTAAATGCGTTAAACAATAATGAAGCAAACAAAAGTAAAAGACTACCTAATGAAGGAAATAATTATTATAAACGATTCCATTTATAATGCAATTTTGTGCTCAATTTACCATTACATTAAGGAAACCCCATACTTATGTTAATATTTGGTTGTATTGCAACACCAGTACGCTGTACACTAGTATTGCACTGTTACTAATTGCTCTAGTACATCAAGTGATCGTGAACACAATGCTAATGGAGATAATGTTATACTCAAAGGCCTACATTTGTGAAATTAGATTTTTTTAAGAAGGCTTGTAAGTAACCTACTACAGTTGAGGTTTTCCAACTGCCATGTCATTTAATTGTGAGTAGTTGCAGCATGGTTTCTTGCTAAATGAGAAAGCAGATGATCTCCAAAAACAGCTATGAATTAGTTATATTTAAAAAGTTATTTTACTTTTGGCATTTTCCCTGTTTTATTTATTCTGATTGACTGATTTATACAGCTTTCATTGCAGTAGTTCAAAAAGAAACAATTTCTGTGATCTGGTCTATTTTAATAAAGGTTATCTATATCTAAGTATGGTCGGTTGTAGGAAATAATTGTTAAGGGGGGATGTACTCGGATGTGCAATTTTTTCTTTAAAAAATCATTACAACCATTGTTTTTGAGCTAGAGGCAGGAAATTGTGTGTGTAGATAGATAAATAAGTGTAATACATGAAAAAAATATAATGAGATGTTTAGATGTACCTAAGGCATATATATTAAAATTATGACATTTAACAGTTACACCCTTTTTGCATGAAAGCCATAACAGGAATTCTAATAATGTAATTGTTTTGAAATTTGTGCTGTATGAAGCACTGCAGTATGAATACTAAACTATAATAAATTACATATGCATATTAGTTGTTTACTTAAAACATGTTGAACTTATTGTTGCAGAAATAAGAAAATTTTTCATCACAGAAAACCCTATAAATAAAAATTTAAATAAGTAATGATTACAATTATAGTTCCATATACAGGGTTTTCCACGGTAGGCGTTCGTTAGAAGTTTATGTGGTTAGAAACAATTTAGAAATCTGAATTTTTGGACTTAAGGGTTATTTAAGATTCTCTTTCATTCTAAAATATTTTCAAGGTCATGTTACTTCCGGTTATACTGGAAGTCGCCACTAACTTCCTTATTTTAAATGGAACACCCTGTATATTATTTTATTTTTGGATTCTTGGCAAAATTTTAGGATGTCTTATAAGGGTTTCCTATACCTTTTTTCAACTGTTTCTTAGATATCTTATTTTTTCAAAAATTTTGAAAGATGTAACCCTATTTCCAACACTGCTTGTCTTACTTATTTTTGACTGATGTTCCACATGACCGCCAATTTGATTTAAGCATTTTATAACTCGTATAACTCCGTATTTTTTATAAAAGCCGATAAAATCCCAAAACTTCAATCTAGTGAGCCTTGATTTTGACACGCATTAAAACATTGTTGTTGATTTAATGTCAAATCAGTACAATTTAAGTGATTTTGTAATTTTTTAAGTGCTGTTTATAATGGAATGTATTCAAGAATATTCTAACAATGATTTATTAAATTTGTTTTACACGCATGGTGAATGTGGACGAATTGTTAGGCGAACATGCAGGTTGTTTAACGAACGATATTCACACCTACCATTAATGACACCTGCAAAATTTGCAAGAATTGAAGCTCGATTTATTGCAACTGGAAGTATAAGGGCAACTCGAACGCATTTAAAGCCAGTAATAGATAATGAAGTTAACGAGGTGAACGTGTTAGCTTATTTTCACGCTTATCCACGAACTTCAATTACAGCAGCTGCACTGGATTTGGATATTTCACAAACATCAATCCACTGAATATTAAAGAAGTATAAAATGCATCCTTTTTCGGTAATAACTGTGCAAGGATTACATCTTGGTGATCAGGCACGACGAGTTAACTTTTGTGAATTTTTTCTTGTACAAATGACCGAATATCCGAGATTTCTTCACAACATTATTTGGACCGATGAATCAAAATTCAGTAGAGAAAAAATTTTCAATCGCCGAAATAATCACTACTGGGCACAAGATAATCCTCATGTAACAAGAGAACGTAATCACCAGTTCCTATTTAGTTTTAACGTTTTTTGTTTAGTTATGGATAATAGAGTGGTATATCAAGTGTACGATGAAAATTTGAATGGTGCGAGATATCTTGAAATTGTCCGTGGATTTGTTATGGATTTTCTAAATACTCTACCTGCATGTGATAGGGCAAACAGTTGGTATCAGCTGGATCGTGCTCCCGCACATTCCACTATAGCTGTACACCAACAGTTGACATTGATGTTTGAAGATCGGTGGATTGGCCCACAAGGACCTTGGAACTGGCCACCGAGATCACCCGATTTGACGCCCCTGGACTTTTACCTCTGGGGTCGTATAAAAGAATTAATGTACTCTAGGCCAGTTCAAACTAGAGAGGAATTGTTAAATCGTGTTCACAATGCATTCAATAGTATGTGTCCACACGAAATTCGGCGATCTATTCGCAAGGAGTATGTGATAGAGTTATAAAATGCTTAAATCAAATTGGCGGTCATGTGGAACATTTGTAATGATTCATTTTATCTTTTTTATCAATTTTCTTCTAGTTATGTTCAAATAATTGTTTTATGTTTTTCATTTGTTATTATGCTCTCAATTTTGTTATCTTCTTGTTTTATTTCATTGTTTTAATAAAATAGAATTTGTGTAGTTTGAATTAAGTTCATTTTATTTTTGAAAATCATTTCAGTTTCTGTCAAAAATCACATTAAAGTAGAAAATATTAATTAACAAGAAAATTGTGGATAATAGGTATAGGTAATGTTATAGCCAAACGATGCATAACTAAATGCTGCATCTATTCATCAAATAATATACAGGGTGTCACATTTGAATTAACAAAGTTTTTCAACTTTGAAAATTGTTTAATAGTTCATCAAATTTTGAACACCATGTATGCAATAAATCAATTATCAATGAGTATTTCAAAAGTATAGTTCTTATGGTTCTGTCTACTCCAGAAGCACTTTCGATCAGTCAAAAATAAGTAAGGCAAGCAGTGTTGAAAATTGGGTTACATCTTTCAAAATTTTTGAAAAAATCAAGATATCTAAGAAACAGTTGAAAAAAGGTATAGGAAACCCTTATAAGACATCCTAAAATTTTGTCAAGAATCCAAAAATAAAATAATATACAGGGTGTTCCATTTAAAATAAGGAGGTTAGTGGCGACTTCCGGTATAACCGGAAGTAACATGACCTTGAAAATATTTTAGAATGAAAGAGAATCTTAAATAACCTTTAAGTCCAAAAATTCAGATTTCTAAATTGTTTCTAACCACATTAACTTCTAACGAACGTCTACCGTAGAAAACCCTGTATACCACAATGTATAATGAACAACTCTTGAAAAAATCATAGCTCTATGATTTATAGTTTTTGAGAAAAGGCTTCAAATTCTATAAAAATTGTATTAGAGAAAAATACATTTAAACATTTGATAACTATATTCAAATATAAAATATCTGGTGTGGAACAACACACGACCTTCCAACCCACAAAATGGAATTAAAAGAAGTGAAATAATTTTAATAACATTTTTTAGAATAATTATGCAGCCTCTTTTATAATGAGTTCATTACGAAAATATGCAACATTGTAAAAACAAAAACAACAATCTATATCAAACAGACGTTTAAAACTTAATTTCTGACAGAGGTTAATAGACATCTAGATGTTAACTTAAAAAATTAAAAGAAATTAAATAATTTTAATTATAATTTGTTTGGGGTTACTATGCAACCTCTTTGTCATACGTATATGAAAGCAGGCAACATTGTAAAAACAAAAAAAAAATCTGCCAGAACGACGTTTAAAAGTTCATGTCAGATAGAGATTAATATAAACATGTTAACTTAAAAAAAAAATTCCAAAGCCGCTCGCTTCTATTAGATATCAATGACACAGTTTACCCTTTTTCATTCATATTTAATTAATTTTTAGACTTACCTTGCGTTATATTAAGAAACTTTATAAAGAAAAGGTATGTAAAGTTAAATATTCTTTAAAAAATATTTTTCTTATAAAATTAATCGTTATACAGATATTGAAAAAAAATGAACTAACACTTAAATTCTACCTTAGGAATTTTTTTGTCACTAAATTACGCGTCGTATCAAAAAATTGCATAGAACATATTTAATCGACATGTTTAAGGTCTATATCTAGGGTGTATGATATAGGACTCCTTATTTTAAACTGTTATAATTTCTTTAATTATGAACGAACTTTGTTAGAAACAGCACTCCTTGAGTTATGAAAATGTAAACTTTCACCATTAACACTCATAATAAAATACTTATCTTTTTTGGGATTTTTTAATGGTGTACTTTAAATTATACAATCTAAACGTTTCGATAACACTTACATTTATCTTCGTCAGTAGTAATGTTTGTTAAAAAAAAACCTTGAGGTTTCCAAATCTGTGTTCAAATTCAAAATTCCACATAGGCTCCTGCATTTTGCGCCCACGGTATGTGAATGTCCTTAACAGAAGCACTTGTCATCAATTTATGGTGACAGTTTTTAATTGGCTTGGGATCAAGTGTGGCATGAATACCACGCTCCCTTCTCCATCAACGTAGTACCAACACCACTGAGTTCCACACCTCAAACCTGGCAGCTATTCGATCACTGTCTTCCACACTCAAAGGCGGCATTTTTCAACGAAAACAAGGAAAAATATGTTCAAATATGTTAAACGCAACCTCAAGGTGTGCTGTTTCTAACAAAAGTTATTCTAAAAATCGGTTCATAATTAAAGAAGTTATAACAGTTCAAAAATAAGGAATCATATATCATACACCCTGTAGGTATTGCTTTATAATATACGTACGTATGAAGAGAAAGCTATGTAATCGGTTTTAATTTTCAATCACCTTTTTTTACATGTCGTCGGATTACTATGAAGTCCAAGATAAGTTATTTTACAGGAGAGACAAAAAACTACATTTAAGGTCGAACGTGACACAAATTACAAATTTATTTAATTGGATAAAGTTTGGAACTTAAAAGAATGTTGATAACTTTAATTTCAATAATTACTTGAAAAGTACAATGTAGTAAGGGACTTATGCATTTTTCAAACATTAATTGTGAACAAAAATGGACTTAACGAAAATTGTAAAAAACACTAATCTTAAGCAAGAACTTTTATTTCACAAAAAAAAATTAAAAAACCATCAAAATATATTTTTATATTTAAAAAAAGTTTGTTTAGCTTCAAATTATCATAGAAAGGAGGATAGTCTGCCTCCATCGTTTTCTTCCAAAACATTAAATTATTTTTCCTTTTTTATGTTTAAGGAATCCTTGTAAAGGGCATGTAACGAATGAAATGGTACATAAACAAGATTTCTACGTTGCCTAATAGGTAGTTCCTTAAAATTGTGTGTATGTCTAATTTTGTATTCAATTTTTCCATTTAAATTATACTTTATGCTCTGATATCATCCACAGTGGGATCACCCGCTTTAAATCTTGGTCGAATGGATTTCACTAACTTTATTTCATCAAAATTCTTGAAATATTTATGATTTATATAACTAACGTTATAAGGCTTTGGATATTTTCTCGCATATTTACAGGCAGCAACAATATCCGCGGGGACATTTATATTTCGACCTTTCAAATAACGTTCAATGGTGGAATGCATTGAGTCACTCTCCATTTGGGTCTGACCCTTTTCCAAATATTTTTGTTCAATGCATACCTGTTGTGTTACTGAAAGATTAAGAAGAGCATTTGATAATGTACAATTTCTATTCTGTGCTGAACATCATTCGCTAATTAAAATTATCTTTTGATTAGGAATAAGGTTTGGAATAATTTCAGTAATCAGAAATTGGCTATTAAGAGAAGAAGAAAAGCAATTTGAAGTTAGTTCTCCTTCACCCTCATGCCATACAAAGCAATACCCATCTTTGGTATGGAGATCAAAAATAGTGAAGTTATGTACTTACCACTAATTTTGATCGATGGTACACAAAGCCAAAACATTAGACTTGGGGCAAAGGAGAACAGATTGTAAGTCCATTGTAAACACTTTATGATTTGAAAGTTTATCGGCTTCATTTTTCTTTTCAATGTGTTGGATGTAAACCTGCTCTTCTATATTTTTTGCTTTGTATCCCACGCATACATCACATTCATCTTTTTTCGGAGAATACAGTGCCAAGTTAATTTCTTCAAAAATTTCATGAAAAGTCTTTATACTTGGGGCATCTACGTTATTTCCAACACACCAATTGTTTTTATAAATTTGGTGTAGTTCAGGTTTTGACTGAAAATATGGCTCAAGGTAGAGGCTGGATGTCGTTTTCCGGCAATAATGATATTCAAGCTTGGGTAGTGTATTAAAAAATGCTTTTAAATTTTATTTTTCTGTATCAAATCTCAAGTTTTTTTTTCTCGGAATATTTTGATTTGCAGTCAAGCTGTCATCACTTTTATTGGGACTTTTTGTATCACTTTCAATCCATGTAGATATTGTTCTTACTAAAACTCCTAAAGTGTTGCAAAACAAAGTTTTCATTTCTTTTATGTAGAAATTATTGGTAGAAAACCGATCTTTGACTACTGTAGTTTTCTTTTCTGTTTCGTGGCCGAGCTGTCAGTAATGACTATATCCTAGATGAACTTTTTAAATATTTGTTCTCGGTCCTCGTCACTTATTTTAAACCACTGGATTTTTGTATTTGTTTTGATACATTTACACCTATCCTTTAAAGTTTTCTTTTATTTTAAACTCTACCTTTTCTGCCTGTATAGTCCAAACCGTATTTTCGTTTTCTTTTTATAGCGTTGTACGTCCACTCTTGAGGATTGCTAAATTTTCTTTTTTTTATATTCTACTTACGTTACCTAAATCATAATCCGTGGAGATATTTTGTTGTTCTCTTTCCTCCATTTGAAAACCTTAATCACTCAGTTCATCATCAGTGGAATCATTTTCTCCTTCTTCTTGCTCTATTTCAAAACTTGGATCACTATCTTCAATTCTTTCAAGATCTCCATTTTCCTTTACATTTCCGTTATTTTCTGTTCCTGTCTTTGATTGTTCCAATTCCAACAAGTTTTTACTTTCACGTTCATTACTGTTTATTCTACTAACGCTGTCTCCATCTTCCAAGTTTTCATTGCTCTCAGTATTATTGGTATTAAGGTTGGCATAAGTTTTATCCTGAACTGTTTTCCATAATATTATTGACGAAATTAGTTGAAATCTCAGTAGAACTATCAAATAATATATTATAATTGTCATTATTGAAAAGTTCCGGTCAGTCGGCATTCCTCTAACAAATCAAAGTTTCTGCTGTCTTCAATATCATCGTAGTTAAAATTACCAAATTCTTGATGCTGATTAATAATATCAACTGCATTTGTAAGATCCTGGAGTACAACAGACTTAGTTAACTGAACTAGTTTATAGCCTCTTTTTGACTTATCCATAATATCTGATAACAAACAAAAATAATTATAATTTTTAATCTGTAAAAAATTGTATTAAGT
>JARFJB010002011.1:695000-892500 GCA_036346205.1 Vesta saturnalis | reverse complement strand
GTTTATGTCAGTTTATGGCATATTATACCTTCGTTTTTCACTTTTGTATTTTCTTGAGTGTGATAACTAAGGAGTTAAAAAAAATTGTAAAAGACATTGTCATTCCATAAACATGTACTGTAAATTTTATTTAATTATAATGAAATTATAACATTTAAATACTTAAGATTCATTATTTTGTAATGATGCAATCCAATCATTAAATAATATTTTATGTATTTTATTGTATTTTATAGGGATGCAGTCTAATCAAATACAAAATAAAATAGTCATTATTTAAATTAAGACAATATTTTATAATATGTATAAGTTAATGACCTTTATACAGATTTGAAACTGATCGTAGTTTTTACTAGAACCATGCTCTAGAGTAGCTAGAGCAATACAGCTTCTTACAAACCTATCAGTGGTACCAACTTAAATATTTTGATCGCGTGGTATACACTTGAGATTGATCACTCTGTACAAATTAATCTATAGTTAACAATACACAGTAGCGAGGATGATACACATTCAATATTCCGGTTATAATAATCAAATATTTAACTCGGAAATTAAATAATTAATTAATTAATAATATTTAATAAGGTATTAAGTATAATCTGAAAATGTCAACTGATTTTCGAGATCGAGCTACAAACTGTAATCATCGTGAAAACTGGGCTCTTTTCACACCGGTATCAACCTTATACTACTTTCGCTAGTGCAACAGTTATATAAAAAAGATTGATGAAAAGTCACACCATTATATACAGGGTGTGGCGCGAAGAGTTTTGATTAAAAGTAATGGCGGATATAGTTATGATAAAAACCTGAAATTACGAAGCTGTAGGTTTTGGATGACGCTGAGTTCAAATATAATATTGTCCTGAATGTGGCACTTCCGGTTATACCGGATGTATGCGTCAACTTTGTTATATTAAATGGAACCTAATATTTTTATTTTATTTTTGAATGCTACATGAAATTCTAGATAAAATTTGTGCAAAATGTCCTATACCAAAAATGAAGTATTTTCGAGATATTTCGATTTTTTTTTAAATTTTGAAAAAATCCTAGTCCACATTGAATAACGATATCTCCATTAATAACTAAGCTAGTGACGTGAAATTGTAACCAATAAACAACAAGCGCTTGCCCGTTAACTCCATATATCCATCTCATTGATATTTCACACAGGGTGTTTTAAACTTAGCCGCCAACATTCACAATTTAAATGATTTATAAGTTGCTTACCTTAAAGAGAACGCCCTGTATTTTATGATTGCAATTTTTGCATTGAAAATTTCAAGAAATGCAATAAATATTGGTTTATTCAATTTCAAGAAGATAAATTTTTAAGAAGGAAAATTCCATGTTTGGGTGTGGCTTACAACGTAAAGTATTATTTCAAGATATTGCGCAATATTGTGGCAAAGATGACATCACCTCAGTTAAAATTTCCGTAATCATTTAGATACCAGAGGTTATTAAAAAATTTGGGTGCAAAAATTTTACAAACAGGTATTTATGTAATGATTTTTTAGTAATTTAACGCTAGTTTTAAGATATATCTTATATAACCCCACATTTTACATGTTAATAAACATAGTCCGTATATTTCTTTATTTTTTACAATTTGCTAAAATTTTTAGTGTAGACCTTGGTTTAGTTATTCCGAGCATTATTAAAAAATAAGTTGGCGTCCGAGATCATTTTTATTAGTATTACATTGCATTTTTATTATTTATGTTAAGTGAAAATAACAGCAGAAATTGTGGTAATTAAGCAAATCAAAAGGTTTGAATCGGCCCACTTGAATCTTCCGACTGAGCCAAAGGCATTATTTGTGGTTGAATGGTTAGTATCTCCAGTTAGTTTAACGATTTGTGTTTTTGGAGAATTTTTAAACTTATTTCTTTATTTATATTATTTTATATGATTACCATTTACTCCACTTACATTATATGGTAAAACACCCAGACGCTATCCTACTTTAAAACTGCATATATTTTCTGTAGAGAATAAAACCGTTTGCAGGCAATGGATTCCTAATTGTGGTATGTTTATCGAATTATTATTATTCTAAACTCAAGTTTTTAATAAGCCGGAATGATTCCTAAACGTTACCTAATCCGCGTTAGACTATATTTGTTTCGGGAAATTTTTTCTAATTCTTTTGTTGTTCGTTGATTCTTATTTTGAGAACACTGTAACAAACGGTTAAAATATGTAGTTTCGTAAACGCGGTAATAACTTTGAGTTACACGTAAATAAATGCTTAGGTTTTATTTGTAACCGCTTCATGTTTATAGGAAATGGATTGTTGGCGAATCTTACCGAAGCAGTCTTCCGAAAAAATTTGTTTGCGATCACCGTTTTAATAGCGCAGGCTACATTAATCCGGGAAAATCTAAGCTAAAATGTGATGCTATTCCACAAGTATACCATCTGCAAGAGAATACATTTTCCCCTTTGAAAGTGACAACTTACTCGAGACCAATTCAAAATAAAGGACATGTATCTCCACCAGAAGATTTACATAAATTAAGTGATAGTAGTATACAATTTGTCCAGGACTTAAATGACATGGCCATTGTCATAAAATATTTTAAGCAAGCAAATTTTATCTTTTGTTAAGGAATTCAGTACTACGAAGGTACAATCAAAACTAATCGTGTCTACGACTGAAAGGAAGTTGAAGTACTGCTTTTCTCGCATATTTAAAATTTAAAAAAATAAGTATACGTAACTTCCAATTAAGGCCAAAGAATTGTTTTACCGTCCCTATTGCAACGGGCGTAATACCTTTAGGTATTACTTGTGTTTAATTCCATCCCGCTACAAAGAATAATATTAGGGTTCTTTACCATTTTTTTATAATTTCAAAATTATTGAATGAAAATTTTATATTGTTTGCTTGTGAGACTTAAAATGATTACGTGTTTATTTAAGCTGAATGGGTTTGATTTATGAAGATATCATCTACTATTAATTCGCTTGCTATTTCATTTCAGTTGTTTAAATGAATTGTAATATTTCAGTTTCATCGGATTCCTGCCTTATCAAAATGCGCCAGCTAGCTCAGATGTAAAAAGAAATGATTACCGTTATCAATGACCAAAATTATACTTAATTTTGGTTTTCTTATTTATTTGGATTTCTGTTGAGTTTACTTCCTTGCGCATTTATATACTCAATACTTGTATAAGCTTTTAATATTAATAGTCTTTAATAACAAAAATAAATCAAACGTTATACTTATTTAATTACTGAAATTCCCAGTGCAGAAGTGTTTTGTTTACAACATATAACACTGAAGCCTTTGATTCTAAGTAATGTTCTTAATACTAACATGCAACAAGAAACCTTTTATCAAAATTGAATGGAATGTTTTCCGTTCAATGTTGATATTCAAATTCAAATTCAGAGAAAATAAAACACATAAACGTTCCTTTATTTGCACTATTAGAAATCGTACTTATCTGTTGTTTCGTTGAAAGCCGATGACGTCACTGCACTGTGGCCAATCCGAGGACGCAATTGGGCGTATGATGCGGACTGGGCGCCTTGCTTCTTTTGTTCCCACGATATCTTGTTTACACCTTTTTTGTGGATTAAGTCTATTGCAATTTTCCTTCCAACGCTTTTATGGTGTTTGTAAATAATTGCTTGATATATTTATAATCGGAATGGGACGTTTGAAGGCTGCCATTTAAACGCCATGGTTTTAACGCCGTTGTTTAGAAGCAAAGATGTTTGAACGCAAGCTATTTGAACGCAAGGACGTTTAAACTAGAAACTGAGGGAATGGAAATAATGTGAACGCATTTTTACATATTTTATTTTAAGAAAAATTCCATATTAACACCTGTAAAGCTCCAAAAATCCTTTTCCCCACAATCACGTTTGCGATCGAATACATTCACAAATGTTCATTGTCCTTCCTTGCTCAAAATCCCCGTAATTATTTTTGCCAAAGCCAAACAGCCGTAAATACTTAATAATTGGATCATTAGTAATAATGACTTACCGAGATGCAATTTATCTAATACCACTGTAATGGGCAAAATTAATCACAATGGTGTTACCTTCTTAACTTCGTACCTACAATTAGGGGACACATTTTAATTATTTTATGCGAATAATTAATAACAATAACTTTACTTAAAATGTATTTTTAATTTCATACCTTTCACCTTTCGATCAAATTAATGTACCTAATTACATTTGACATTTTGCAACACCTTAAATTTTGTATTTTAATGCTTTACATTGCCTTAACAGGAACAACAAATCTAATTTTACTGTTTTACGCTTGACGTTCAATTGTCTTTACGTTCAAAGATCTTGTGTTTAAACATACTCGCGTTCAAACGGCTGCGTCCAAACGTCCTAGACCGATTTATAATAGTCAACGATTACTTTAATCTTAACTACAATTAGCGTGCTGCAACGAACCGCAACGCTTCTTCTTTGAACATCAATAAATTCAAGTTATTGTATTTGTTTTTATCGTTCACTATTTAAACACTATCTTGGAATGTTTTCGGTACGTACAGAAAACGTGATTTTTAATTACTGCGTAATCTTTAACGCGATTTTTAATTATTACGCAATCTTTTTTATTATCACCAACTTGGGCACTATTTACATTTAATTGTTTACTTTAGCCTTTTATTATCTTAATAAGGAAGGTTATTTCACTTCTTCCCTATTATACACTAAATGTTATCTTACTTTATTCCTAAAAGTAGGATAATCTGCCTATTACCCTCTTTAGTTACTAATAGCCCGACTCTCACCGCTTACTTTAAGCGACTGTAACAGCCTCTTTCCCTCTCTTTACAAAGCATTTATGCTTTTGTAACTGCCGCGTTTATTTAATCTAATTTCTAATTAGATATGTAAATACTTATTGAAACTAAACTCAAGCTTTTCATCTTAATATTAATTACATTTACTTACAAATAACCAACAACCATTTTTATATCTAGAAAAATAATAATATAACTTTTAGTCTCGTATAATTTAGCGCGAAATTTTGAAATTTTCTAAGGCTCCCGTTACACTATCAACTGTAAAATCTTGGATTTCGAAGTTACAATTTAGACCTGGATGTAATATTAAACATTTTCAACAAGTTAAGAAGAAAGCGGAGACGTTAACCAACGATGAACGCAAATGCGAGATTTGTGTTGACGAGATGTCTCTCAAATAGAGTTTCGAATATTCAAAATCGGAAGATATCGTAGAGGGTTTGAATGATTTTGGTATTCTTGGTAGAACAAGTAACGCAGCGAAAATAGCACCTGTGTTTATGGCCCGTGGGTTGCATTCCACGTGGAAAATACCGTTAGCTTACTTTGTTTCTAAATCAGCTACTCCTCATCAAAAATCGAACAAAACTCATCATTTTCGTATTAGAAAATGTCATGCGTGTCGGATTTCAATCAAAAGTTGTTATTTGTGATGGAGGAATTAACAAATGAAGTGGAATTAACCCTCTAGGAGTGACCGTAGATAAGCAATTTTTTATTTGTGGAAATAACAAAAACTTTTATCATATATACGATGTTCCGCATTTGCATAAGTCACTACGTATTAACTTATTAAACTTAATGGCAAAAAGATTGATTTTAATGATATCTGCAAATCTTATAACATCTACTACAATTCTCAAGGAGGTCGTCGCTGATAAAGGTAACTGATGCTCATTTAAACCCCAATCCAGTCGAAAAGCTTTGTGTGGGATTACCCACTCAAGTGTTTAGCGGAAGCGTCGCTTGTGCAATAAAAACCAGTAATGACTGGTGATTTGCAAGGACTGCTTTAATTGACGAAAACTTTAATAGTAACCCATTCAGATGTGCTGTATCGAACAAAAATTCACAAGTTGAAGACACTCGTTGAATGACTAGGCATCATTAAAACTTGGTAAAGGTGAACGATAAGGGAACGCAAACAATTCCTCCTTGTTTTCACGGCCTAATACAAACGATTACAGCTATATTGCAGTTATATAAAAGGGAGAAATAAGATAAATAATGTACAGTGCGCTCAGAAAGTAACGGATAAATTTGTGGTCACAATCCTGCGACACGTCGATTTTTTTATTTTGATTCCGGACTTTATGATGTGTCGCACATGTAGATGGCGCTGCGCACTTTCCGGATATGACGTCAAAGTTCATATTTTTAAATGGCAACCCGGTATGTTCTTCGCGGAAATCGATGCAACTCTTTCTCCTGAGTTCAAAAATGCCCTATTTATTGGGATTATTTGAAACAGTATGCGCCATATTAATTATTAAATGTGGCATAATTCGAAAAGTGGTGCGGTGTTAGTCAAGAACGAAACTAGTGTGATTGAAATGTAGGCTTTTGTCAAAACAACAAGCAACTAGGTAACTCGATATGGAGTTTTTTTTTTATTTTTAAGCGGCCGAAATTCGCATATTTATGTATCGTTATAGGTAGACCTGAAGTACGTATTTTTGTCACCGGAAGACAAAAACCCTTTCAAGTCTTATTTTATATTTGTTTTCGTTCAGTTTATGTTTATTTTAATAAATACTGTGCACTGTTTACTACCCAGATTCTTAATTTAACGCAAACATTGACAACACTAACACCGCATCACTTTTCGATGTATGCCACATTTAATAATCAATATCGCGCATACTGTTTCAAATCATCCCAATAAATAGGGTATTTTTGAACTCAGGAGAAAGAGTTGCATCGATTTCCGCCGAGAACATACAGGGTTGCCATTTAAAAATATGAACTTTAACGTCATATCCGAAAAGTGCGCAGCGCCATCTACATGTGCGACACAGCATAAAGTCCGGAATCAAAATAAAAAATCGATGTGTCGCAGAATTTTGACCACAAATTAACGATTTCGAAAATAATGAATTTGTCCGTTACTTTCTGAGCGCACTGTATACTAACGTCTCGTCTCAATCAAGACTTGTAAGAATTTTCTATGTTTCGTTAGAGACCGGTAAAAATGCTTAGAATGGCTTTGAGTGGTACTGAGAATAATACTACAAAGGAATGCTCTATCACAGACATGGTTGTTTGTGGCTCTCCTAGTGGGTGCGCAAAAGTAAATGGCACGGAGCATTCATTTGAAGTGGACGCTATTGAGCTTCAGGAACGATTACATAACGTTAGTGGATTAGAGAGAGGACCTTTATCATACTTCTCAAGATACTTAAGTAAACTGAGATTTTGAAGTTTTCTAAAAGTAGTTAGTATAGTAGTTTTTATATATCCGGGTAAGAAACGGTATTTTTTCAACCAATTATTTTTGTGGATAGATCCGAAAGGAATGTTGGTAAATAAATTTGGGCGCGAGGACAAATAGCTATAGGTAATATTTCAATCTAATATACTCCCTTTTTATATTCAAAACTTACCGAATGTACTACCTTCTTTATTTCTGGTCTGATTTATTTCAAAGGTTATCTAATATAGGTGCTACCACCTTATTTAAAATTAATCTCATAACGGTTTCAATAAATAATTGATTTAGTAACTCCAGCTACCGCCGAAAATATTTTTATTACTAACGAAATGTATAATAGTGTCTTATCGTTCCCAGCAGAATCTTAAGAGAAGCTGTAAATATTAGTTTTAATGTTTTTAATCAGAGTTGCACCGATATAAATTAGCAAAGCGATGTAAGAGAGCAAATACCAAAAACAGTATTAAATATACCGATTGCTGGTTGCACAATAAATTCATTTTGGATCATTTAGTCACTGTGTGACTAATTCTGCATTTGAATATGGCGCTACATTCTGAATAAAAATTTGATAGGCTGTCGTCTATTCTTCGGTCGGCCATTATGCGCATGCTACACCTGGTACCAGTGCCTCGCGATAGTAAAATTTTTGGCTGTAATGGTGATAACGCATCCTCAATTTGTCCAAAAAATGGAAAATTAAAAAAGAAAACTAAAATCTACGGTAACCTAAGGTCCTCTCAATGGTTTGTAAAGTACCTAGCTTGGATCCTAGGTTACAGCAGATTTAGTTTTTTTTTTTATCTCGATGACAGCCAAAAATTTTACTGTTGCGAGACACTCGCCACCCGGTCTTGTTAGATCACAGAAATAACTACACTAACCGGCATAAAATTCGGTACACCTAAAATTCCCATCAAACTGGATGTATGATCATTTCTTTATCCCTGTTCCGATTTTAATGATTTTTTTTCGAATGTAGGTTAATCTATCAATTTAAAGATATTGCTTTCAATTTTCACTAAAAGAAATTATACATGTCCATATAAACAGGAAAATGGAAAGTGTGTTTTTGTCCCTAAGGTTTGCATCACCCTGTGAAACAAATTTGCGATCTAAACTTTAGGGCGTATTTTTTTCTAACACATGTGATGTATTCTTTACATTTTATTTTTTACTCTTCTTGATATCTTTATCGGGTTAGGAGATGTGATTTTGCTAATAAATAACAATTTTTGGACAAAATTTTATTTGAACGAAACTATAAAACTGAAAACAAAAATCAGTACTTGGTGTTACCTCCTCAGGTTGCTATAATTGCTTCTAACGTCGGTTCCTTCCTCTTATTAAATATTGGGTGTCCTCTGGTGGAATATTATTCCATTCCAGGGTTGAGATGATTTAAATCAGTTGATTAAAATAACGATTAAAATCATGATTTTAATCAGCATTATTTTTTTTAATAAAAATCATGTTTAATTTAGTTTAGAAAAGGGGACTCTAATCTGAACACTTAAAAATGTATTTGTTCATAAAAAAATAAAATGTATTTTTATGTGATAATATTTATTATTTATTAATTTATTTATTAATCGGAAAGAAATTACAAAAATAAAACTATTAAACAATTTTTTTAATGCAAAAAAGAGGATTATATTAAAAAAAAAACTAAATATTGCTGAACGTCTATAACCCAAGTGTTATAATGCATAAATAGAAATACTAGTTTAGCTGCTTTGTCACCGCCAAGTCTGTTTCTTATATCTGAATGTATGAATCCATAGGTAGAAAACATCATCTCGATATCAGCAGAGGATGCACAGGCACACAAAACAGAAAATCACTATAGGCAGCACATGCTTAATTTCTGGAACTACTTCTTGGGATCTACACTACTGTACTGCTGTAACATTTTTTATTATATCATCCGAAAACATAGTTTTGTGAAAAGGGTCTGACTTGGCTTCCAACTTAATTAGTAATGGTAATAATTCCGTGTCTGCAAAATATTGGGAAGCAATATTTAAAGTATATCTCTTTTCTTCAGCTAGTAATGGATATTCTTGGTTTATATTTATTGTAGGATCCAACATATATGCCAAAAAGTGAAGGGGGTTAGAGCTTGAACACGTCTTATATTAAATATATGATACTGATGCAAACTTCTTTCTTCTACAAAACTGTCAGTGTCAAAAATAGCCATTAACTTTTTCCATGTGTAAACTGCTCGAGATAAAAATGCATATTTTTGTTGTATTGCGTCGAGTGCTATAGAAATTGGTTTTAGCAACTGTAGAAAATCTTCAGCCACCTTTTAATATAGATATCTGAACCTTTTTTAAAAATCACTGGATCAATTTCTTCTTTATGCTCTTCACATATTAATAACAATTTCGGCCACTCATTTACATAGATCTCAAGACAATCCGAAAGTGTATTCCATCGAATAAATTGAGGTAAGACCAACTTCTTGCCCCGTTTTTCTTTCTACCAAACATTTGGCAAATGGGTATTTCTGAAGTATTTCACAATCTGTACTATATGTTCATTTACCTGCGATGCTTCTAAATCTTTGGAGAGCAAACTAAGCAAGTGCGCCGAGCAACCAGATGTTAGGATAACTTAACGACTCGTTTTTTTTTCTTTATACTGGCCATGTTGGCCGCATTATCTGTCACAATACTGGTAACTGTACGGTTATATTCATTTTTACACTTTCATTTATTGAGTTAATAGCCAACTCAGCAAGATAGTCGGCTGTATGGGGATGACCGGATGTATCTATGCTTTCCAATAGAACATTGTTTCCATCCTCTGCTATCAAAACGACACAGATTATCGGCTCATTATGTACATTGGGCCATCCATCTAAGGATATGCAAACAGACTGTCCAGCAAACTTCTTAAAACATATAGATTTTTCTTCCTCAAATATTTCATTCAGGAGCGTTGATTATAACTGAAATCTGGATGGAGGAACTCAACCGGGTGTTAACATTTCTATGGCTTCGAATTTCCATATTTTCTATCGCTCTAAAACTGTAATTTTTACGTAAACGGCTTTGGCTATTTGTCCAATTATTTCTTCTTATCTTGTCCAGTTCGCACAACAAAAGAACCCATATGACCGCTACTTCCACTACTATCACTTTCACCTACACTTGCCTTTTCACAGTTCTAGTTTATCTGTTTCTTGTGCAATTGGATAATTGCATTCTGAATAGTTCCAGGCTGTGACTGACAATCACCATGAAAAGTTTCAATATCAATGATATCACTAGTTTTACTTTCACAGATTTCTGTCCACTGGACCTTGCAATTCTTTACCACACTTTTTACACACTGCTCTACAAGCTAGTTTGCCAACCACTTTCTTTTTTACAAAGTGTTGCCAAATACTATATTCCTTTCTGCCCCGGCTTGTCATGACTCCAACTGTCTTGCTAGATTACCCACAGAACCAAAAATATTACTAATAACTGGAATAAGCGCGTGTCATTTATATAGTTGAGCGTGTTCTGCTAGTTTTTACAAGTTTCAACAATTCTCAAACTCGCAAAACTGCATGAACAAAATTTTCACGTTAAGGCTTGTCGAGTTTTGTTTCCTATCTGTACTATTCCTGCCTTCTAGGGTTGCAAAGTTTAATAAATAGTTTTTATTAAACGAGTAGAAACATATATTAAACATGGTACCCGCGTTTAAACGCTCATCAAATAAAAATTTGTGAGATTTTTAAATATCTGTTAATAAGACTAGAGGAAGCATAAAATCTACAAAAATCGTGATGTATAAAGGTATTTATTTACGTCAATGATAGTATTACAAGTGAAACTCTATCCTTAACTACTAAATGTTCAAAATAAAAACATATTTTCATTGATAAATAGAAATAAGATTTATGACCCCACATTCAGTATGCAGTAAATGAACAACCTGACCTAAATTTGTAAGGTGGGCATAGAAAAAGACTTCTACTAAACAGCTAAATTAAATATGATGTAACTATTTGAATCATCACAATTTCAAGAGTAAACAATAAAGATTATTCTAATTTAATAATTTATATTCTGAATAAAAATGTATCAGCACAATGAATGAATGCTGTTTGTTTACCTTGTCTTGTTTGTTGCAGTTCTAGTAGTTTTATCGTGGGTTTAACACTTCATTGTGTGGCTTGAAAAATTGCTGACATTAAAATGTTATGACGTTTAAACGCGAATTTACAACATTTTACTTATGCAAGGACGTTTAAACGTGTCACTGTAAACGTTTAATCGTTGAAACTATACTGCCTGCAAATATTTGTTTGCTTAACAAAACAGAACATAAACAGTTAGAATTGTTTGAAAATAATATATTAATAAAAACTAGTCAAACATTAAAAAAAATCATCGATTTGTTATTTTTTATTTTAAATCAGGATTTTTATCAACCCTATTCCATTCCTATTCCAGAGCTGCTGAATAGTGAATAATTCTCTTAGTCTTTTCCTTATTGTTCTGCCTAACATATTCCATACATGTTCTATGGACTTAATATCTGGGCTACGAGCAGACCAACGCATGACATTTATCTCAGTCTGCTCCAAATATTGACCAACAATTCTTGACTATTAAACGGACATTGTCGTGCATTAAAAGGAGTTGGTTGCGGTAACATTTCTAAAAAATCATATCTCTTAAACCGATAAAGATAGAGAAGAGTAAAAAATAAAATGTAATGATTGAATCACATTTGTTAGAAAAAATACGCCCTAAAGTTTAGATTGCAATTTTTGTTTCACAGAGTGATGCAAACCTGAGGGGCAAAAACACACTTTCCATTTTCCCGTTTATATCGACATGTATAATTCCTTTTAGTGAACATTGAAAGCAATATCTTTAAATTGATAGATTAACCTACATTCGAAAAAAAATCATTAAAAGCGGAACAGGGATAGAGAAATGATCATACATTGAATTTGATAGAAATTTTAGGAGCCGCAAATTGTATGTCGGTGGGTATATATTCTCAAAAGTAGTTATTTTTGTTTCATTGCATAATCCACCAAGCAACTCCACAAAATAGTATATTGTGTAATTAGCAGGAAAAGCGATGTACGCGATGTACACGGACGACCGTGAAAGTGACGAGTCGTAAGAAATTCAATAATTAAATCAAATTAATAATTAAAAGTTAAGGGACCATTAATTGGTTTACCTGTCAAAGTATAGAATAGATGCTCATATTTTTGACTTCAGTTCAGTTGTATATCAACAATCTAGTTTTGGTACTGTGCTATATAAATGAAATAATTGTAACATATGTACTTGATTTATAGTCATTGGTGTATTAAAATAACAATGATACGTACGAGAAAATTTATCCTGCCTAGTACGCCAAAGTAGGGTTGTATAGCAACAACTAAAACTACTAGAATTATATGTTTGGCGGACCGCAGTTAGTACGCGAATGCTGACTTTGTCGTTCGATCGAAGAAAAAGTAATTACTTATGTCCTAGTACTACTAGTGTGAAAAGCAATTTTACCTTGAGCTAAAGGCAACTTCCTTCAATACCATCTAGTATGCAGAGGTGGCATTGGTTCAACCCATAATTCAACCTATGTTACCAGCAAAGAGCAATAAAATGTAAAGAGTTAGTTGGGTTGCATATCTATTTTTTGGGGAAAATTTGAAAACAAAGCTTTAAAGTGCTCGAGGTCAACGAAATTTACTTGCAAACATGTCATTAAGATTGTTAATCTTTTGCGGTGTTGCCAGAAATTCCTACCTACTTCTAAACTGTTACCCTGGTTTATATAATTATAAACAAGGATTTTACCAAAGACCAAATTTTATTGCTTTTGCTTTTACCAAACAGTAATTACTGCTCTTTACTTTTAAACTGCTTATGCGTTTTATATGTATATTTGATCTGAGACTCACACAAATTTATTGTAAATTATAACCTAGAAGTTAATTTATTTTTTGTTTCAGAAATTTATGTACACATATACAAGTTAAATATTTGAAATATTATTACTAACTTTACTCAAATCAGTAAAATGTTAATTTATACATTTTATTTTAACTTAGGAATAGTATCACATATACAAATCTAACAAATTAATTACGTAGTTATCATATCAAAATTTATACATATAGTAGCGCCAGGGAGAGGTGTCTCATGGCGGACTCGAGAATAGGGATATAATTATTACTGTGAAATGCATCTGTTTGCCTTTATCTTAGCGCGAAGTTCCCACTTAAAGAAAGACGGGTTATAATTTATACGTCTGCAATATATTTTAAATGCAAGACTTAAAAGCGTATGTCGATTCTAAAATCAAGGCGCATGACGCTGTCAGATGTCTTCTTGGCTATTTAACCTCAAATCATTCTTCGTATTTCGTTTCGTATAATCGCATCGTGTTTTGTAGTTATAATAATTTATCTTTCGCTTCGTAATTTATTAGTTTCCATTGCATTTGTAAACAACAGCTTTTTCAACACTATTGATTAATTCACTATTACGAGGTAAGTTTATAATGCAAAATGTATTTCCAATTGATTGAATGCATTTATTTATTTTGCAGCAAATAATGATGTCATTAAAAGGTAAATCTTTGAAAAGCCAAACTCAAGTAATGTTAATTGCATTATTTCGAGATGGAACGCGATAACGGGGGGCCAAGTTTACCTTTAACTTCCATTATCCAGATACGCTAATAATTTTCACTATTTAAATTTGTATTTGTGTAATATTATGTTGCAGCGAACTGCTCTCGCATGCGGCATTTCCCAGAAAACCCTAACTCGGACAAAGGCAAGAATGGCTCTCGGTTTAGAATCTGGGAAATCGGCGCCGGATTCACCGCAAAAAAGAGCTGAGGAAATGGTATAGCGTCTAGTAATCAATGTCGGAGAGTCGAGTGAAGGTGATGACTTTTAATTATAAGTTGTCCAATATTTGAATTTAAAGCAAAAATTAGAATCTTAGTTACTTTATAACAAGAATTATTATATTTAACATATACCTCTTTAGCTGTACTTAGGTTTACATTCGTTATATATATATATATATATATATATATATATATATATATATATATATATATATATATATATATATATATATATATATATATATACTGGATTTTAAAATCGATTATATTATTAACCAATAATAAATCTCATTTTAACATCCAATACAGTGTATTTATGACAAAATCAGTTATTTATAAGTGGCTTGGATAACCAAATTACAGTCTGTCTGCTAAAAACGATCCTCCGCAATTAACCAAACTTTACGCATTTCATTCGACACTGCCTACTGCTAGCTAATTCGTTTCTTATTGAAAATTATTGATATAATTAATTTGTAAAACAGATCCAAAACGAAATTTTGTTAACCCGATCTCGGTTCTGATAATCGTTTACAGTTGTACAATATATTTTTATCATATGACTACCCACACTCGGTGGACTTTACATGCCAGAATAAGTGCGAACAGACCTTAAACGAAATTCGACTTTATTTATACGAGTGGATGGGGATTTTTATGACCTTTAGGATGCTAAATCCCGAGATATTCGAACAATAATTTTATTTAAATTTGACAGCGCGGCTGAAATTTGAAAATAACCTAGGAACATTGACGATGTTCAAAATTACTAACTATATGAACCAATAACGACATACGTTTTTAAATTCTTAAACCATGCTTTACCAAAATATGAGTCATAAGACACCTCTCGCCGGCCCGACTTTATAAGACTTTATAAATCAGGCGCGTAAGAAATGATCAATGACCTTGTGTTAATACATAATGTATTGTGTGATATTTATTTAATCATGCCGTGCGATTTAATTTATAAAGTAGGTATAGCACTGCAACCCCTGAAAATTCGTCTGATGGGGCAGATTTGAGATTAAAATTTAAAAAAAATATGGTTTTGTTGAGAAATTCCGCCTAAATTTTTCGGAACACGAAAGAAACTTAAGTCGTTGTGGGTTTCTTTTTGCGAGTTTGCTCGCAGTTAATGTACACGAACAAATTTTTAGCCATACTTCAGTGCTCTCCCAACTGAGCTATTTCGGCTTCATACACTTATTTCAAAAGAATCGATTAAAACCACACAATTTATTTTACTAAATTTGTTTAAAAAAGTAACGATTGTTGGTTGCAATGTACCTACTTGCAACATTAGACCCCAGAGTGAGAAAGTAAGTAAGTTTAAGCCATAATACCAAAGAACATGTAAAATTCCTTTGATAATACATAATTTTGTAGAACTAAGAAATACTAATTACCAAAATTAAAAGAGAGTTATTTCTGGACGAAATTAATTCATTATGTTTACCTGATGTTTTTATTTTAAATACAGCTTGTTACTTTTAAAATAACTGAAACCATAATTGTTGTTCTTTGGCTATAATAGTTACACTGGAATTTATTAAACATTTTGTATTTATTTTACTCAGAGTTATATCAGAGAGTATTATAAATATTGCGACAATGTGACAACAATGCGCCAAACATGGTAAAGGTACCTGTAATTTAGTCACTCACCTGTACAAATATCTGTTTAATTCAAGTCACGACTGCCAGAGGGCTAGCAGCTAGAACCCTCACGCGGACGTGACTGATTCCTGATACGTTACCTCCCGTAAACCTATATCTCTTTACATTTTATTGCTCTTTGGTTACCAATACAAACTAATAAAAAATCTATGATTTTGATTAAACTAATAAAATACTTTTCTTTTTGGTTTTTAGTGTTATATTTGTAAATTAAAGTTATACAATCTAAACGTTTCGATAACACTTACAGTTAAACTTCGTTAGTTGTAATATTATCTATTAAAACTGTTAAAGATTTTGAAACAATTTTGTGAAAGTTGAAAAATTAAAACATAATCCTGCTGTTAATCTAACAATTTGAGAAACGTATAAAGCCAACTATAGAATTCGAGTTTATTAAAGAATAACTAGATCATTAAAAATTAAATGTTGTTAAACTGTCTTAAAGATGACAAATCAGAACACTCTGTAACGGTCGAAGGCTAAAAATGAAAAATGTTAACCAAGAAACAAATTTGACAAAATTTAATCAAGTTATGATGTAAGTGTAAAGTTGTGAAAAACTTCAATTTGAAATTGATAGAAGCATTCACAAATATAAACATGAGATCAATTAAAATAATCCAGTTAAATCTAACAAAGGAATGACTTTGTCAATAAGTGCAAGTGCTATTTAACAATGAAAAGCATAATGCAGAACGTTTTATGTAATTTTTAGTTTCAATTTCAACTACTTATGTCAAATCATAGTGCTGTGGTAATTTACATATAATTGGTAAAACATATACCTCGAGGTCTAGGAACAGTCAAAATTAAAACTAAACTCAAGGCGTATCTTTATGCCTTTTTTTAATTATAAGATCTCAAAACCTATTTAAACGGAGATACCTTCACGTTGTAAACGAACATAATAACGAGTTTGTCTTGACAATATTTCCTTATTATCAAAGTGAATGTCATGATTTAGATTATTTAAGACATGGTCAGCTACCGCAGACTTCTCTGGTTGACCTAATCTACAAAATCTCATATGTTCTTTACGTCTTGTATCAAAACTACGTTTTGTGGTTCCAATATATACTTTTTCACATGAACAAGATAACTTATACACTCCAGAAGATTTTGATTTGAAACACCTTTAGGTGATCTTAAATGTTCTTTAATTTTTCTTGTAGGTTTAAAAACAGTCTTAATGCTATATTTAATTAGGATTTATTCAATTCTATCTGTAACATTAGCTATAAAGGAAAAAAAGCAGTACTAACATTAAGAACTGGTTTTCTTTAAGTTTATGTCTAGAAGGTGTAATAATATTATTAATATCAGTAAGTGAATATCCACTATCTTATAAGGATTTTGTTAAATATTTATATTCATCCTTCAAAAATTCGGGGTCACAAATTCGTTTTGCTCGATCTACTAAAGATATAATTACACCAGTTTTTTGACGTGGATGGTGTTTGGATAATTTATGAAGGTATCTATCAGTGTGTGTCAGCTTTCTGTAAACCTTAAAAGATAGTGAATTATTATTTTTAAATATTAATTTGTCAAGAAATGGCAAACTTCCATTAGATTCTTTTTCCATGGTAAACTGGATGCTAGGATGTATACTATTTCTAAAAACCAAAAACTCATGCAGTACCTCTTCTCCATGTCTCCAAATAACAAATGTGTCTTCTACATATCTATACCAAACTTAAGGTTTTTAGGCGTATTTTGTAACGCTAATGTTTCAAATTTTTCCATGTAAAAATTAGCTATAACAGGACTAAGGGGACTACCCATTGCTACACCATCAATCTGTTCGTAAAATTTATTATTCTATTGAAAATAAGTTGTAATGAGACAGTGCTGAAAAAGAATGGTTATATCCTTTGGAAAAAGATGATTAATGTATTCAATAGTTTATTTTAGAGGGACTTTTTGTAAAAAGTTCAACAACATCAAAACTGACCGTTATATCACCCTCTTCAATTTTGAAACTACATTTTTTCAACAAAGTCTGCATAATTTTTTATGTAATGGGGTGTTTTACCTATATGAGGTTGTAATAAAAATATAAGACGTTTTGAAGGATTATGTGTAGAACCATTTGCACTGCACTAACAATGGGCCTTAAAGAAATATTAGGTTTATGGATTTTTGGTAAACCATATAGCTTTGGTTATATAGCTTCAGAGTTAGTTAGTTTCTTTTTTATTTCTTCAGAATTAGATGGTAATTTAATAAGTTCTTTAGTTTCTAAAAGACACTTTTTTGTAGAATCTTTTGGTATTTCACGATATGTCTCTGGTTCCAACAATTGTTGTATTTTAATGTTATAATAGTTCATATTTAATATAACAGTTGCATTACCTTTATCTAATTTTAACATCATTATATTTTCATTACGTTTAAGATCCAGTAAAGGACGTCGTTGACGAAAGGATAAGTTGCTCTTTGGAGGTTTTGTTTTACGTAATATGGTAACGGTGTTATATCTAACTTCATTATAGCAGCGTCAAAAGGTAATGATTTAATGGAGTTTTCGATATTGGAAATTATTTGATTAAACTAGTTTCATAGCAAAGATGATGTTTCTATTTTTACAATAATCACTTCTTAAATTAGTTTAATTAAAGGTGAAATTATGTAAACAATTGTGTAAATTCTATTGGCTACCCAAAATCAAGTAGGTTTCTTATATATTTTTTTACGTCAAACGTAAATTTTTTAAATGCTTGTGCCAGATTTTATACAAAAAAAGCATCTTCGAGGCGCAAAAGATGACCTGTTCTACTTCCTTCCTCATCCCGTAAACTAACATTTTTGTAGAAATAAAGTGAATACTAATTTAGTAATCGATAAAATAATGTACATTACAATTATAGATATTTATTATACAAAACGTTAAAAAATAATGTATATCTACAAATAAGTGTTTACGGGTGACCAAAGTCAAGAGTCGACTATTTTACACGAATAGTTATCAAGTTCTTATCGTAATTTAGATTTTCTTTTATTTTGTAAAATTTGGCATCAAAAATGTATTTTATGTCACATTACAATTATAGTTCAAAAATGTGGTCTAATTTTAGAATATTCGAAATTGTTGGTCATCAATAAAAAAATTAAAAAAACTACTGTTTAATCATATTTTGTTTTTAACGGTATATAATAAATCTTAAAACATTAAAAAAACATAAACAGTAGATAAAATACTTATTTATTTAACTACCATTCTTGATCTTGGTTCTAATAGGTATTTCATTTAAAAAAAAAAAAAAATCTTAAAACAATATAAATACAACACTGTATTTAGTACCAGCTGTTTAAAGTAAGCAAATCTTTTATCTAGTCTGCAAATAAATGTGTTTTACTGATAAAGTCCTTGTTTCATGAAACCGTATTTACAGGAAGTAAATGTAGCTTCTAATTCTACCTGTCCTCTATTTAGAACAAAATTACACAAGGGATTACAAAAACTAGTTTCATATGCAGATTTGAACACATTTTAAAGCGAGACTTGCTAATACCGCTTAATAATATATCAATTAAATACCCTTCTTGTTTATATGAGATGCTAACAATATTTTATTTATTGGCAGTAATTTTGAGTTAACTGTATTTTTAATACAATTAATATCAGATAATATAAGCCTAACAAGTGTAAATATTGATTGTTTAATTTTGGTAACAGGATTTAAATAAAATGATTCGACAGAACAAAAGGAAATAACTTTGCATTGTACCATAACAGAACCTTTCTGTGTAAATTGCGTGATATTTGCGTGTAGCTTGATGAATGAAAAAGTTGACGACAGATAAATAAAAATGTTTGCATTTATTTACTACTAGGTACCGCCACATTCTTACGAAAGTTGGTGACTTCCAATTTCTCTATATGCGTTATCTAACTATAAGTATATATAATCAAAGCTTTTACTATTGGATAATGTTGTTATATGTACCTGACTTGAATTAAATGGCTTAAAAATCACATCATTTACAAATAACACTTTTCCTCCAACATTGAACATATAATCAAATATAATTTAGGAACACACAATGAACACAATTTATAATATGGTCTCACTGATTAATTCTTTGTTATTATGGTTAAAATTTATATGTTTCATTTAACCTATATTGAGAATTTTTCCTAATGAATATTTTTTCTTTAGAATTAAAAATGGATGTTGCAGAAATTTCATGTTACAATTGGGATACAAAACTAGAATTGTCCAATAAGGAATTTGGAAAGTTACTAACAGATAAAAAGTACAATGAAGAAGTTGCTATGGATACTCCTTTTCCGAATGATTATCTACTTGCACAATTTTCGAGCTTAGCGTACGCAGACAATCCATCTAAACTACCGAATGACTGGATATTGCTAACCACAGCTGCAAACAATAGCTGGAGAAATGGTTACTTTGGGGCTGCATTTTTTAATCCTGTGCTATGTCAAATAGTAGTAGCTCATAGAGGAACTAAATTTAAACTGGGACCACTAATGTCTGATGCAAAGTTAGCATCTAACAGTAAAAAAACTAACCAATCTGAATCAGCAACCACATTTGTACATTTAGTAGGAATGGAAATTAATCGAATGACATTTCATATTCAATTATCAATAACTGGACATTCTTTAGGTGCATGGCTTGCGCAGATGTCTACATTCACACTGAAATACTTTAAACGGCAAAGAAATGAATTTATTGCCAATGAGAAATACTTTTCTAGTTTACACGCTCATACTGTGGTTTTTGAAAGCCCAGGTTGTAGAGATAATTTGAAATTTCTACGTGAAACATTTGTTCCCATGTATTCTCAGAGAAGTTTTGGAAACTTTTATACTTTAGATATGACTGTTTACTTAAGTGCAATAAATCCTATAAATAGTATAAATGAACATGTGGGAATCATCTACATGACATCCTCTAAAACGCATTTTCTACAAAGTCTTTTAGATAAATTTGATCCAACTACTGAAAAAATCTTTAAAGAAAAAGTACTTCACTTTGAATCTGGATTGAAAGGAGCCTTTAAAAGTGTTGTTAAAACTCTTCTTGGAAATCCTAACAAATCAGTTATAAAAGTACAAGCAAATGAAAATGAGTTAAGTTTAAACGTTTTTAATGAAAATGAGCATAATTTTATTAGATATTGGAATTATATTAATACTTTTCAATCACCTGTTATTCAGGAAATAAGAAGCAAATTGCCGCATTTTAAAATTGATTTTGAATATAATGTAATTGAAAGTGTTAAATTGAATAGAACAATTGCAAGTATAAAAAAATTGAAACATTCAGATTTGTTTATCTATGACTTATTAGAGAGTGTTAAAGGGATTAAGCTAAATGAAGAAATTTTGAAAATAAATGTGCTTCGATTTCAAGAATCGGTAATACAGTTCCGTGAAAACTATTTTTTTAAAGATAAATATAGATTAAGGGAGTTTTTAACTTCCTCAAAAAAAGTTTTGAATATTTCAGTAAGTTCAAGTCTAAATTTTAACTATGGATTAGAAACAAGTATTTTAAACAATGTGTGCAAATTCTATGAATACACAGACATCAACATCGAATTCAGAAAATTAAATGGTTACGCGTGTATAAACTGGAATTTATTAGCTCCAATAGTAAGGAACAAAATGTTTCATAATACTGAGTATGAATTATTAATAATGGAATGCTGTGATCTGTCTCAGAACGATATTCAAGATATCGAGAACCTAATAGCAGAAGCTACATATAAAATAGTAATAATATCTGATCATACATTTCTTTCTTGTACAGGTAAGAGATAATGTATTCATAAATTTATTTCCTTGGTTATTAACTCAAAATCTATTCTAGATGATAATTCAACAATTACAATGAACGGGTTTGGCCACTGTGTTGTATTTCAAGATTTACAAGAAAGTTCTCAACAAAAATTGTTAACGGAAGAAATTATTTCACGAAAGGGAAAGCAATTAAGCATTTTGGATATTTTAGGTAATAATTTTCCTTTACCGGAGGATGCCTACATTCGTGTAAACCAGGCTTTAACCACCGATCTTATAGTGAAATTTATCGAAGTCTCTACATTTGATTTTATTAAAATTGATTCTTTGTACAATAATCTTTTTAATGGAATTACCATTGAGCTGCACCATGAAATAGATATCAATAACACTTGTTTGAAAAATACTCAAAATTATTTATATCTATTAGACAGCGATGAATCTGAGAGTTTATTTAACCATTTAAATATTCCGTTCCGAAAATGTGTTGATTTTGAACAAGAATGTTTAAACAATTTAGATAAAACGTTGTACTTGTTTACTGAAAAGAAAAAAAGTTTCGCCCTGGAGGCAATTTGTAGACATGATTTATATATTGAAAGACAAATTATTCACAGAAGATTAGTTAACCCATTTATATTTAAACGTTTGAATGAAAGTCCAGATAAATTTTTTATTTGCGGCGATAAAGCGATATTTAAAAATTTTACTAAATCTGATCAACTGCAGTTTTGCTCTGAATTTGAAGCTCGAAAAAATATTAGACATGTTAATGTCAATGCGCATATTTTAAAAATTCAAGACAAAGATACTGTGGTGTGGGTAGATTCAAAAGGAAGTATAGAATTTCTTAGAAACTATTTACTACCAAAACCACTTAAGGATGTCAAAAATGATTTGGAACCAAATTATTCTTTTTCTGAACTAGTACAAGAAAAAATTATAATTTTGTCAGGTGAACCAGGACAAGGCAAATCAACTATTATTAAAAAAATGTTTTTAAGCCTACAAGAAACGTATTGGGCATTTGCCATCCCACTGCAACATGCAATTTTCGAAGATATTGATGATCGTATTAACACAAATTGTGTTTCTCAGTTTATTCTAAATACTTGCAACATTACTGGAGATTACATTCATAACATTTTAACTTATTGTTTAGCTAATAAAACAAATCTTCCAATATATTTAATGTTTGATGGTTACGATCAAATTAAAACCTCTCAGTTTCGAAGAAAATTTATTAAGTTGATAAACTATTTGAAATATACTAGTGATGTCAATATCTTAATAACCACTCAAAACTATGTAGCTATAGAGTTAGAAGACGGTATTTCAGTGCCTGCATCATACTTTGACTCAGATAATTTGGAACAGCAAATTATTATATATTTATGTAAATTTTGGGAGAGCCATTTACAGATATTTCAAAATGTCAATCTTCAAAGTTTAAAAGTTAGTGCTGAATCACTTATTTCAGCAGCCAAAACTACATTTGGAGAAAATATATGGAAATTCCTAGGTAAAAGCATTTTTTTTATTTATTTAATTTGTTCAATTGCTATATCTATGCAAAGTGTATCTACTGTTATTATTAAGCGGATCAAAGTTTTTAGAGAATACTGTCAAAATGTAACAGTATATTTATTGATATTTCCTTTGAATTTACTATGTATGACTATTATTACAATGATTTGACAAATGGCTGATCAAGACACTACTTCTCATAAATGTAATTCCAATCTACAAAATAAAGACAAGTAATGGGTATAATGTGAGTACTAGCCGTACCTGGCGCGTTTTGCTGCGTGCATGTGTAAAACACATTATTCCTCCCCCTCACCCCCTGCCTACCCTTCTCCATCTCCCGCTCCCTCTTCCCTCCATGACCCTCACTCTTTTTTTAAAAACAAGCTTTAAATTTGCAATAAAAAATATTGATCGTCACTTATCAAGATAAAAACTATCTTATCTTTTAAGTTTGATCAAGCAATACACATTTACAAAATTTCATCTAAATATTTTCAGCCGTTTCCGAGATTAGCGTAAACGAACATCGTGAGACGAGGTTTATATATATATATATATATATATATATATATATATATATATATATATATATATATATATATATATATATATAAATATTCCACACTATTTTCAAATTGTAAAAAATTGACGTATTATTCATTAAAAAAAGGGGGCTATGCTACCATAAATCATTATGTAACACCTCTTTAGCGGATGTGCTTCTTGAAGCAAGATCTGCGGGATACTGTTTGGTTATTACATGGCGCTAGGAAAAACTTTGTGTTATATTTTGTATATGAGCTGCTCTATTAGCTACAAATGTAGTACAACGCGAAGTGTGGGACTGTATCCAATAAAGGGCTATTTGGGAATCAGTCACGAGTTGACGGATTTTCTAACTCAATTTCATTTTTCAAAATTTCTAAAAGTTGAGCTATTAGATTCGAAGGAAGTATCATTGCACATAGTTCCAAGCGTGGTAGGAAGATTACATTCAGGGGAGCCACATTTGATTTAGATGATAACAGATTACACAAAATAGAGCCATCTAAATATTCTGCGCGAATATACACGCATGCTGCACATGACTTGGTGCTGGCATCTGCAAACCCCTGAAATTGGATTTTTTATAATTTGTTTGTGTAAAAATAAATAATGCAGGATTCTTAATTCGGACAGGTATGCAAGATTTTTTATAAATTTCTTCCATTGAATTAGAAGTGGTGTATCCGTGAGTTCTGTGTCACAATCTAATTTTTGTGCCCATGCAGTTTGAATTAAAAGTTTTCCAGTAATTATTATAAGTGATAATAGTTCCAAGGGATCATAACATTGCGCAACGGTTGACAGAATTTTGCGCTTGGTTACGGGACCCTCCATAGTTAATTTTGGAAGACAGGAACAAAAAGATCTTCTTTAGGATTCCACTTTAATCCTAATACTTTATTTGAACCATCTTCCGCAGCTAGATCCACGATATTTTCTGGGGCCGTTTTTTGTGAAAATTCTTGATAGTTGGAACACCATTTGTGTAAAGTGGATGCACTGGATTTCAATACACGAGTGAGTTCATTGTACAATTTGTCTACATCTTCTTTATTATTGCATCCACTTAAAATATCGTCGACGTATGTTTGCCTCAACAATGCATGCGAAGCTAGAGGATACTGCCCTTTATTCTTTAATGCGATATCCGTTAGTACGCGTGTTGCCAAGAATAGGGCACCGTTAGTTCCATATATGTTATAGTTGACAATTTGATTAATTTAAAAGGCTCCGATGACTTTTCCTTCCATAGTTTGTTTAGTAGAAACGTGTGTTGAGGGTTTACTTTTGTTTGTCGATACATTTTTTGTATGTTTGATGTAAGAACAAATTTAAATAATCAAAATCTACACAAAATGTCATATAAGTTGGGTTGTATCTGATATCACTTAAGCATTACGTCATTAAGCGCAAGACCTGTCGTTCTTTTGCAGCTAGCATCAAACACCACTATCAATTTTGTAGAGGTGCTTTCTTCTTGCAGCGTGGTGGGGTAGAAAATATTTTCGTTGTGAAAATTCGTTAGTAAGGGACAAGGGACAAAATGTTGCGTGTCCTAGTGCTACATATTCATCTATAAAGATTTTATATTTTTCAAAATAGGCAGGATCCTTGTTAAATCTGCGTTCCAGATTTTCAAGTCGTCTTTTAGCTATAGACGACAATGAATCTCCTAATTCTAGCTTAGTAAGTGGCATTTTAAAAGGCAAATCAACCTCATAAGTACCATCAAACAAAACTTTTGTCGTTGATAGAAACATTGCTTCGGCATTTTGATCTTCTAAAGAATACGGGACGTTAGATAACATTTTTTCCAAATTCCAGAATTTGGAAACAAATGTTTCCAGAGACGACTCTTCTTGACTTCTTGACATTAGGTAAAATTTTTCCAAATTCCAGAATTTGGAAATAAGGGTGTCCAGAGGCGGCTCTTCTTGAGCCTGCACCAACATAGCAATGTTGGATGATTGATTTTGTAACGTGGATAAGAAGGAAGTGGCTATAGTAATTTCTTTGAGATGACAAGGGAACATTGTCTGCAATAATCCATCCTAACTGTGTATTTTGTAAAACAGTGAGATGTTTTCCTAATCGAATTATTCCATTTAAAAGCAGATCATAATAATAATCAGCTCCAATTAGAATATCTATTTCCGAAGGTCTAAGATATGTGTCATCTGCAAGTTTAAACTCCGAAGGTATTTTAGATACAAGAATCGTTGCATGTTTGTTAACCCAGTGTTATCAGTGATTAATGCTGTGATCAGTTGATAAAATAATTGCCACTCCTCTATCTTTCCCGAAAATGCTTTAATGTTAATATCTGGCAATTTTACCATTGTTTGATTCGAAACTTGCTGCATCACAACGGGTTGAGGTGTTGATGGTGCAGAAGAGGATGTCGGATGTCACTAATCGTTTTATACACGTTCTTAACATAGCAAGTGTATCATAGTATTTTTGTATTTATATATATATATATATATATATATATATATATATATATATATATATATATATATATATATATATATATATATATATATATATATATATATATATATATATATATATATATATATATATATATATATATATATATATATATATATATATATATATATATATATATAGAAACCCTTAATATTGAAATAAAAAGGGTGTTGGTCAAAAGCACTGGAACACTCAAATTTGAGGCCATCCTCAACACTCTTGTGTTACGGATGTCAAAGACTTCCAAAACATACTTATTATTTACCCTGTAACTTACCTAAAGCTGCAACAATATCATTTCCACATGTCACATTTTATGAGCATACTTAATAATAGGAGAATGTGAAAAAGTATGCTTACTCATTATCACCTATTTATATATCAACTTGCTTTTAAGAATACTTGAGACTGTGTTGGTCCCAAGTCACAGCAAAAATATTTTTAAGTTTAAAATTTTATTTTCATAGTTTATAAGTAAGTAAACGAATTAACAATGTACAGTGTACAAAGAGATAGATTTTTGACAGTACTCTATATATGTTTATAATTTAAACGTGTTGTTTTTTAAAAGCTTTGATCAATTTTACTGTTTTGACACAATGTGTAACTATAATCCTACATAACATACTGTACGTATACAAGAAAATAGAAAATATCTACTAGATGTATTATAAAATTTGCTTTTTCTATAATTTATTCACTATTTATAATTATGTTTTAACGTTTGCTTATTTATATTGCAGCTATACCTCTACACGTAAGGATATTGGCAGAACTAACAAAACCAGCTTCAACACTTCCACACTATAAATTTGATGATATTCTTACACCCTATCGAAAATTAATCGAAACCCGATGTGAAATCTACTTTAAAAGATGTAATTTTCCAAATAATGACATTTTAAAAGAATTTACTGTTTACGGTATTTTTGATAAAATATATAATTTAGCAATCAAGCAGTTAATTGAGATAGATATAGATTTTTTGGATTACGACTGTATAGAAGAGTTAAATAAAATAGGAATATTGCAAACAAATTTACATAATAGCTTATATTTTTCTTTCCTACACGATACTGTTCGGGATTATGTTGTAGCAAATTTTATTTATTGCTGGATGGAAGAAAAAATTGTTAATTGCATTTGGAATGTTGACCATTTAATTATGCAATTTTTGTCTAATCTACAGCATAAGGAAATAAGAAAATTTCTGAACTGCTACTTAAAAAATTGTAACATTTCATCAAAAGTTATCAACATATGCCGTAGAAGGGTAGGAATGATTTTAGAAGAAAATAATTTATATAAATATGAAGATACATTTCTTCATATATGTATAAATGAAAACTTGCATTTTCTTATAAAGAATTTTCTAATGGAAATAATATCCGAAAATGATTTTGCTAAATTATTTTGCAAAAGAAATTCAGAACTTCAAACACCATTATTTTTAACCATTGAAAAACTTCAGTCGCATGAAGGTATCAGTGGGACTAATGAAAATGAAACCATTTTATCGTCATTCTTAGAAATAATTAGCCGTTTATCATATAAAAAACTAAAATCAGTACTCTTAGCTACATTTTTTACTTACCATACATCAGAATATCATTTCAATGTACTCTCAAAATATTTAACTTCTACAGAAATTTCCGCAACTCTTAATGAAATTAAATTATCTTTTCAACAAAAAAACAATCTTCTTGAAGCTTGCCTGTATGATAGATTTGAACATTTAAAAAACATTTTACAGAATGAAAATGATAAAATCACAAAAAAATATTTAGTACAATTAACGAATGCATTTAAACAAACAGGATTGCACCTGACAACAAGTTTGCTAATTTTGCAACTGCTCTTAGAATATGGTGTAGATGTTAATTTTCAAGACCATCATGGAATGACACCTTTAGCTCGAGCTATAAAGGAACAAAAAAATAATGAAATTGTTTATCTCTTACTTAAATATGGTGCTGATGCAACAATTTCAGACAATCTGCAAAATTCACCATTTTCACATGCTTTAAAACAAGAAAATACAGAAATCTTGCAATATTTAATTAAAACGGGAAAATTTGATGTAGACGAGTGTAATGCTTACTCTCAAACGTTTTTGATGTCTGCGTGTAGGAGTGGAAATGATAGTATAGTAAAATGGCTTTTGGATAAAGGTGCAAAAATTAATTTAGTAGATTTAAATAATCTATCAGCATTCTTTCATTGTGTAAAAATGGATCAAATTAGTTTAATAAAATTACTTGTTAAAAAAGGGGCTGATATTAATATACAGGATCGTGATGGTATTACACCCTTATTATACAGTATTAAAAAAAATAAATGGAATACAGTTAACACATTATTGGATAATGGTGCTAATCCCTTCATTACAAGTTACAGTGGAGACCATCCATTAAACATTTTAGCAAAAAAAGATAAACGAAAAATTATTCAGAAAATTTTTCGGTTACATGAATGGGATTTAAATGAGTTATACCTAATAATGGAAGAAGATCAAATACAGCACTTAAGTGAAATTATTAAACAAAAAGATTAATACATCATTATACCTATTATAACTTAATAGGAATATTTGTTTAAGTACGTTATTCCAAAACAATTTAAAGAATTTATTAAGGTAATCGTGTAGGGAATGTGCAAATAATTTTTCTGCATTAACTTCAACTTATGCATACCTTGGTCAAAACATGAGGAAAATTGTATATTTTTTTATTTATTTTTGTACAACAAATGTAAAGTATTTTATGAGGAATAAATTTTATTTTACACATAGCACTAAAATTCAACTAAAATATTTTTTCTTTTTGTATTCCATATAGTAAGATGGTGGCAGAATATCTTTAGAAAAGTGTTTGAAATTTTATAATCAGACTAAAATTTTTAATTACCTATAATTTAAAATTTGGTGAAATTCTTGTAATTTATTAAATGGATTTGTTTCAAACTAACTAGACCACTTTTGATATATGATATATATTATCAAAATCTTTCAAAATTCAATAAAAACGTTGAGATTGAGTTTTACCATAATTACTTATAATAACTGGATCAGTTCAATTTTTATTAACACTACAACCACCACACAATTGTTATACATAGTACTGCTGCTACCAGTCAAATTGACAGACATAAGAATAGGCTGTTTTAAAATGCTTTTTATTCAAAATTTTAATACAAATTTACGAATTAAAAGAAGCTCATATTAAAGACTCACATTTTAACTTACAATTAAAAAAAATTCTACAGCTTTAGTTTGTATTTGGTTAGACGCACTTTTTGCAATAAATCTTTTTATAGCTACACTTTCCACATACATATTCTTGACATGTTTCGTACACATCCGGGGTGTTGTTTTCTCACTTAGTTGTTTGTTTTCGTTTTTTAATGCTCCCTTCCTGGTACTGCGAATGAAATAGTGATAGAAAGTGTATGCTACATTTGGTTAATTTAATGAGAGTAAGAGAAAATATTAAATAAAATTGTTGAAATGAGTGTAATAAGTGCCAGAGAAAGGTATAGAGGAATAAATAAGGTAGTATCTAATACATTTAATTAATAAAAGAATGAAAACAAATAACTGGATAACACGCATAATTCAAGAAAAGGGAAAGGCCACGTATTCCATTCCCTCCCCAAGGGGAAGGACGGGGTGCTCGAGCTTCCCGAGCTCCTTCAGCCACAATCATGGATTCCCAGCATACATACATACATTACATATATATGCATGGTGGGATTAAGGATGGGTGTGGTCGGGAAAGGATCGGAAGGAACGGAGTTAGGGTTTTGAGGGGGAAATACTACCCCAGCATTCGCCTAAGTAGCCGCACATCGCGTGCATGTACGCAGTGACAATGCCGCTACATGTGTATGAGAAAACCCCCTGAAAAAACCTCATCCAAGGTAGACGGTAACGGGAATCGGGCCCATTACCAGTAGAAGAGAGGCACTTGACGCCATCTTGGATTTTGAGGTCACTTCCGGTCAGGCCCACGTGGGGTCCGTATTTTTCACCTTTTTCAACCCCTGCTGGAATTTTTATCCCTAATTAAAGCCTTTTTGTTTTTTACCTGCTCACGTGGAGGACGTATTTTCAACCCTTATTTTTTATGGTTTCTTTTCGGAGGCCTTTTTCGCCCGCTAATTATTTTTTACACACCCACGTGTGAGACCGTATCTTCCATCCATATGGTTTCTTTTAGAAGGCACTTTTCATTCCTAATTATTTTTTACTAGCCCCGTGTAGGACGCGTTTTTTCACCCTATTTTATGGCCGCTCACGTGTGAGCTGGTGTTTTCTACCCCTATGGTTTCTTTTCGGGGTTCAACCCTTGATAGAATTTCAATGTTGTATTAAGAGCCTTTTTGACAGTATTTTTGTACTTGCTCACGTGAGGGGCAGATGTAGGAGTTGGTCTTGGACCTGGGGTTGATCTTGGACTTGGACTAGTTCTTAGGCTAGGGCTGGACCTGGAGCTGGTCTTGGACTTGGTCTTAGGGTTGAGCTAGGTCTAGGGGTTGGTCTTAGGGCTATTTTTGATGGTCATCTTCAACCCTAATTAAGGTCCTTTTGGTTGTATTAAGAACAGTACCCCTGGAGGTTAGGCAATTGCACGTGTTCTGATTGAAAAAGATTTTTATTTAGTCTATTTAAAACGAGGTTGATGGTAGAATATCTGTTAGTATAGTTTAGCGATTCAAGATGGAAGGTCAGTTTAAGCATCCCTTTTCGGCGATAGTTGCGGGTTCGTCGGGTTGTGGGAAATCATATTTTATCGTTGATTTTCTAAAAAATATCGAAACTGCCTGCGATACAGCTTTTGAAAAAATTATCTGGTTTTTCAGTGAGTGGCAGCCTTTATTCAAAGATCTCTGTGGAATTTCAAAAGGGTTTACCTGACATGGAACAGTTTGACGGGGAAAAGCCTGTCTTAATAATAATTGGTGATCTAATGCGCGAAACTAACGGCTCTGTGGTTGATATTTTTACAAAGGGTTGTCATCATCGAAATCTAAGTGTGTTTTTCTTAACGCAGAACATATTTGATCAAGGACGTGGACAGCGGGATATTTCTCTCAACGCACATTACATAATTTTGTTTAAGAACCCACGTGACAGAGCAGAGTAAAAGTCAACTTGACGCTTTATTGAAATGTTTGGATAGTAAGCAGGTAGAGTGTATTTGCAAGTGTGCACATAACATTTTAAAAGGTCGTGTACCTCTGTCACCTGATCAGAAGCAACGACTCTCTCAACATAAGCACACTTTAAGACGCTTAGCACAGAGAGGCGAATCTATAAAAAAAGAAAGGTAGTGCATTTCTATCACTCCTGTTAGGACCATTTGTAACACATTAAAGTATAATAAACACTAAAACTGGGCCAACTTATAATGTTAAAACAAAAGCGATGATGTAATAAATTGATCAAATAATTTTAATTAATAAAATTTATTACCAAATGATTTTCGCTACTGCCGTCGGCTCATCGGTTGATTAAGATGGGAGGGTTCAATTAACGCACCTGAAATACTGCATGCTTTTCATCAGCTTAATTATTTTCACTTATCCTTAATTCAAAACAAATGTAATCTAAAAATTATGAAAAAATGATAAATTCTCGAGCGCCATGTTGTCTTTCTTTTTTTTATATATCTATCTAGGAACAACAAAACCTAGTTATTGAATACTATAAACAAATTAACACAAATGAAAATAAAATAACAAGTTATACATAAGTTTATTTAATATATGTTTGAAAACGAGAAAAAAATTCAGAAGTCATAAACTATACTAAATTATAAAAAAACTTTACCTTTTAACGGATCTGTACATACACTGTGACAGGTACTATGAAGCAGAATGGTTTATATGGTGAGGTCAATGTCTTGCTTAGTTATCCTTAAAATATGGAATTTCCTTGAAGTTTAATTCGCCAAATTTATTTGTAAAAGTATGTAGAACTTGCGTTGTAAAGGTAACTCAAGTAAAACTTGCCATTTAAAATAATAGTATAGTAAAATATTGACTTATACGTGCCATTAAAGATTATTAGTCAAATAGGAGTGCAAATAAGTGCAATCTAAGTGTACAAATTAAGTATACAAATTAAGTGATTAAAAGGTAATTAAAAGTGCGTACTTAAAAATTAAGTACTTAAAAAGTACTTAAAAAAAAAGTGCCTAAAAAAACAAAGGCTTTAGTTTTAAATATAATGAGAAAAAAATAACTTACCACCAAAATTCTGATGGCACCAAAATATAAAAAATTAAGTAAAAATCATGCTTATTGCTGTTAACAGTCAGCATTAAGTGAAGTAAAAAAAAGCTTTCAGAATAACTCAAGTGTATTCCCCTAAAACTCTTCACGCTTGCGCGGATACAATTATATAAATCCAATTTTTTTAAGAAAGGGAACTAAAACTATTTATGTAATATTACACCCAAAAGATTTGTTCTAGGAAATGCAATTTAAGTTGCTTTTCTCAATTTTACATGTAAATAATTAAAAACTCCTCTAATTTTACGCCAAATAAATTAATGATCTTAGATTAATGTACTTTTTAATACAACCACAAAAAAAGGTTGTTACACATTACTCAGTGGAATTCTGGGTAATCTGTTTCAATAACCATGGGCCACAATCTAAAGAAGATGATTATTCTACCGATGGACTTTATACAGCGCTTACAGGCACCAGATGTTACACAAAACAACATTTTAACGCAGCTGGGTAACGATATGGATAAAGTTTTAAAAACTAAAATGACCGACCATGACAAATGGCAGCAGTATAACCAAGTTCTTCAAAGGTATCTACACTTTTCCAATCAGTTACGTCAGCCCACCAGTATAACAATCAGCGGTGACTCTGTTGCTGATGATATTAGAGATTTACCGCAACGCAAAGGTCTGACATTGTACTGCTGCCATTTGTCATGGTCGGTCATTTTAGTTTTTAAAACTTTATCCATATCGTTACCCAGCTACGTTAAAACGTTGTTTTGTGTAACATCTGGTGCCTGTAAGCGCTGTATAAAGTCCATCGGTAGAATAATCATCTTCTTCAGATTGTGGTCCATGGTTACTGAAACAGATTACCCAGAATTCCACTGAGTAATGGTCCTAACAGGAGTGGTATAAATGCACCACCTTTCTGTATAAGAAGCTGTTTCTTCTTTTTTATAGATTCGCCTCTCTGTGCTAAGCGTCTTAAAGTGTGCTTATGTTGAGAGAGTTGCTTCTGATCAGCTGACAGAGGTACACGACCTTTTAAAATGTTATGTGCACACTCGCAAATACACTCTAGCTGCTTACTATCCAAACAGTTCAATAAAGCGTCACGTTGACTTTTACTTAATCTGGCTAATGCACGCAGGATATCAGCGTTCTCGCTTAAAACGTCAGCCATCGTATATGATGTAATCTTTATGACTGTGAGACTTAAGCCCTTTTTTCGCTATATATACCTGGCAGATACCTTGAGGCCCGAATATGTTTGTTCTATAACGTAGCACATCCGGTGTATTCTGTTTTAAATCGAACAATAAATATCCGTGTGAGTTTGAAGTAGCATCTTGGTACGCTGCTTCTAAAAATTTTAGGTTGTCCGGCGAAATCTGTCTTGCTAAATGCTGTATCTGAGCTCTGTCACGTGGGTTTTTAAACAAAATTATGTAATGTGCGTTGAGAGAAATATCCCGCTGTCCACGTCCTTGATGAAATATGTTCTGCGTTAAGAAAAACACACTTAGATTTCGATGATGACAACCCTTTGTAAAAATATCAACCACAGAGCCGTTAGTCTCGCGCATTAGATCGTCAATTATTATTAAGACAGGCTTTTCCCCGTCAAACTGTTCCATATCAGGTAAACCCTTTTGAAATTCCACGGAGAGATCTTTGAATAATGGCTGCCACTCACTGTAAAACAAGATAATTTTTTCAAAAGCTGTATCGCAGGCAGTTTCGATATTTTTTAGAAAATCAACGATAAAATACGATTTCCCACAACCCGACGGACCCGCAACTATTGCCGAAAAGGGATTCTTAAACTGACCTCCAGCAACCTCGGTCTAAATAGACTAAATAAAAATCTTTTTCAATCAGAACACGTGCAATTGCCTAACCTCCAGGGGAACTGTTTTTAATACAACCAAAAGGACCTTAATTAGCGTTGAAGATGACCATCAAAAATGCCCTAAGACCAACCCCTAGACCAACCCCTAGACCAACCCCAACCCCTAGACCTAGCTCAACCCTAAGTCCAAGACCAGGTCCAGCCCTAGCCTAAGACCTAGTCCAAGCCCAAGACCAACCCCCAGGTCCAAGACCAACCCCTACATCTGCCCCTCACGTGAGCAAGTACAAAAATACTGTCAAAAAGGCTCTTAATACAACATTGAATTTCTATCAAGGGTTGACCCCGAAAAGAAACCATAGGGGTAGAAAACACCAGCTCACACGTGAGCGGCCATAAAATAGGGTAAAAACGCGTCCTACACGGGGCTAGTAAAAAATAATTAGGGATGAAAAGGGCTTTCGAAAAGAAACTTTAGGGTTAGAAGATACCGTCTCACACGTGGGTGTGTAAAAAATAATTAGGGGATGAAAAAGGCCTCCGAAAAGAAACCATAACAAATAAGGGTTGAAAATACGTCCTCCACGTGAGCGGGTAAAAAACAAAAAGGCTTTAATTAGGGATAAAATTCCAGCAGGGGTTGAAAAAGGCATCCGAAAAGAAACCATAAAATAAGGGTGAAAAATACGGTCCTCCACGTGGGCCTGACCGGAAGTGACGTCAAAATCCAAGATGGCGTCAAGTGCCTCTCTTCTACTAATACCCGAATGTTAAGCAGAACGTGTCACCACTACGCTACCAGCTGGGTGCAAAATTCAAGTCCGAATATACCATTAAATAGTGGTTCATAGGTAAATAAAAAGCAGAGACGGGCTTAAGAAAGTTTAAATAAATTTAAATAAGATTAGTTGCATATAAGGATATAACACATGATCCAACTAGATATAGCACATAGATCTTTTAACGGAAATTATTAAATTATTAAATTGCTAAAATTTCATCCTTCGATTAAGAAACTTAAATAGAATCTAACACAACTCAACGCCGATAAGAGGGAACAATTACGACGGGTCGACCGGAATTGACCTCTTTGCGCGGCGAAGAACCCTGTGGGTTAGAAATTATAGAAGGAAAAATTGGAGAAGATACTAGCAGAGATCAACGAAAAACTAAATGAATTAAACGATTTAGGCAAAGAAAAAACGGAAGATATGGATAGAAAACTAGATAAAATAAGCAACGAAATGGAACAATTAAAGATACAAAATGGGGAATTAAAGACGGAAAATGAGAAACTCAAGATAGTCATAAATTCACAAAATACACGAATTGAAATATTAGAAAAGGAGATAAGAAAATCATAATACAAGGAGTGCAACGTAAATCCAACGAATCAGATCTAGAATTAAAAGAAAAAGTGAGAGTAATTGTCAGAGATGTGGAAGTTAAAATAGAAATGGAAAAAGAAGCACAAGAAATTGTAAGAGTAGGAAGGAAGGAAGAGGGAAACATGAGACACAGACCAATACTCATAGAACTAACAACATGGAACAAGAAGCAGGAAATTATGAAAGCCGCAAAAAACCTAAAAGGAAAGAAAATTTGGATAAACGAAGAAAAAATAATAAAACACATGAAGAAGCAATGGATAAATGTAATAATAGGATATAATAAATTACAATTCGACAACAAAATTTACACACTGGAGCAACTAGAGAGGAAGGAATCTGTAGAGAAAACAAATTGGAAAGGGGCAGAAGGACTGATAAAAGAGAAAAGTAATTATGGGAAAAATGAATATGGGGACGAAGATTTGAAAACAAACGACTAGTGAAAGGTCTCCCAAGGATGAGGAAGACAAGAAAACAACAAAACAAATGTGAACAATAACATACACTGGACGACGTCCAAAAAACTAACAAAGGAAAGGATAAGGACTGTCGATAAAATAAACGACTGCTACGAAAATGGAATCACAGAAGAAAAGAAAACAAGAATGACGGAGGAAATACAAACGTGAAAATAGGAACATGGAATATAACATCACTAAGAAATAAAGAAGATGAATTAGCACAAGAAATGGAACAATTCAAAATGCAGCTGATAGGAATAAGTAAGACAAAGGAAGGAGGAAAGGTAAAAATCAAAATAGGAAAATACAGTATATCTTGAGTGGAAATGGGACAAAGAGCTAAAGGAAAAGTTGAAATAATGGCAACGGAGGAGGTGGAGGCAAGGATAACCGAATTAAGCCGATATCGTCAAGAATAATGTACATAAAGTTAGAAATGGAAGGAACATGGTACATAATACAATTATATGCACCAGTGGAAGGAACTAGGGAAGGGGAAATGGAGAAAGTCTATACGAGGCCACAAAGCACACTAGATGAAATTAAGGAAAGAAATGAGAAAATCATATGGATGGGAGACTGGAACGCGAGGATAGGAAACGACGAAAATATAGGAATGGGGAGCATGGGTAAAATGGGAGAGAAGACAAAGAACAGAAATGAAGAAATGATGATCAGGTTCTGCCAAATAAATTATTTAATTATAGGAAATTCTTTCTCGCAACAACCATTAAGAGCCAGAAAAATACACATTTACAGCAGAAGAACGAGAGGGAAAAAACATTACAGACTATATTGTCTACACACGAGAAATTAGATAAGAAATAAAGGAAATTATGACGGGGAATAGAGCGGAAATAAAGACACACGACGGGCTAATTACGGCAGAACTGAAATGGAGGAAAATACAGCAGATAGATAATTATACTGGAATAGCAACAAAAAGACTAAAGGAGACAGATCTGAAGAAGAGATGCCAAGAAGAAACAGATAATGAATTTGAGAGATTGGAGAGAGAGAAATGTGGATGGAATCTAGAAGATCGATGAAAAAAACTTAAAGAAATAGTACTAAGAGTAGCGGAACGGGTATACGGGAGATCAAAAGTTAATAAACATAGCAAGAGAACAAGATGGAGTAATTCATCACGAAGTAAAAAGAAAGAAAAACGCATGGAAACAATATAACAACACAAAGTCGAAGAATAGAATATCACAGACATAGGAAAAAAGTGAAAGAATTGATCAAGGAACGAAAAAAGAAGAGTTGGAAAGACTGGTGATTAAATGAAACAAAGCTACAAAGTAAATAATAGAAGCGTCTGGAGTAAAATAAGAGGTTTATGAGGCGGGAAAATAAAAGTGATAAAGGACTAAGAGATAAGAACAACTGTATAAGGACAAACCTAGAGGAAATACTGGAAACGTGGAGGGAACATTACAAAGATAAATATGATAAAGAGCAACGAACAATACAGACGAGAAAGATGAATAAACAATATGACATGGAGTACAATAATAACCAGACATAAGAAATAGGCTTAGATGAAATAGAAGAGGGACTAGGGAAAATCCGGATAGGAAAAGCGGGCGGTGCAGATAATATAGATCCAGAAATGGTAAAATGGTTAGCCAAAGAAGGAAGAAAGTGGTTGTTGGAAGTAATGGAGGACAAACCTAATACCGGAAGAATGGGAAGATATATAGTACCAATTCATTAAAAAGGTGATGAATTTGGGAGTAAAAATTATAGAGACATATGCTAGTTATCAGTTGCATTCAAACTATACACAAGAATTGTAGAAGGTAGACTAAGAAAGGAGATAGAAGGAAAATTGGAAGAAGAGCAATCGGGTTTTAGAAGAGAGCGACAAACTACGGATAATATATTTATATTGAGAGATTTAATAGAGAGAAGAAAGGAGAAGAAGGAAAAGAACTATACATTATGCTGATTGATCTTAAAGCGGCTTTCGACACAATCGACCGAGATAATATATGGAAAGTCATGGAAGAACTCGAAATAATCCAGAAAACTATAGAAGTAACTAAAAGTACATACAACAAGGTAAAAGGAAAAGATCAAAATATTTCGGTATAAAAAGGGGAATAGAATAAGGAGATAGACTTAGCCCGACCCTATTCACACTAACAATAGACAAAATAACAAAAAATACTAAGAAATAGACAAACAAACTCCAGGTAACGACAAGATACACAAATATGTTACCAGTGAAAATGGAAGGACTTTTATACGCCGATGATATAATATTAGTGGCGGATACACAGAATAAAAGGCAATCTCTACTGAACATTTGGTAGAAGAGATAGAACATATGAATATGAACATTAACACCAATAAATGTAATTGCACGAAGATGACCAGAAGAAGACCAGATAGTGTGCAAATGAGACCAAAAAAAGATGGTGTCAACATGTGAGTATCTAGGAGTGATGTTCATAAACGATGGAAAAGTAGACCTCGAAATAACGAACAGAGCAGGAAAGGCGACAAAAATATACTACAGCCTAAACAACAATATTCAAAAAGGGAGAAATAGTACAAAAGACTAAGTTTCAAGTATATAACTCTACAATACCAACGTTACTATGTGGCAGTGAAATATGGCTAACAAATAAAAAATAAGAAAGTATGATTAATACAGCCCGTTATTTTGTATCATTATCTCTTGTTTTTTCTTCGGATTGAGCTCAATACATACCGATGTACGGAAAGTACTGAGAATAAGAACACCTTTATTTGTTTTTGTTTGATATACTGTAAGAATGCTCTTTTTGTCTTCACTTTTTAGTAGCGCGGTTTCGTGTGCTTGACCTTTGCCGTTTTGTATGACATCTGTAATTTCTCTTCGTAATCTGTTCATTGTTCCTATAATTGTGTTTAGATTACATGTTAAAATAAATATAATTAAGTTTGGACAATAAACAATATTAAAGTAAAATTTTTTTACGAGTGTAAAAGTACGTATGGCATCTTTGATATTCAGATTGTCTGATATTTCTTTTCAATAGATATTGTGGCAAGATCAGTCAAACGTGATGGTGCCATACTCGATCTTAGAAAATTTTTTATTTTCAATTTAGAAAACGATCTTTAGATGCTACAGAAACAGGAAGCGTCAGTAAATGCGTAAAACAACAGCTGTTGGAAAATGAATGTACAAATTATTTTCATAGATATAGCAGACAATTAACGGTTCCATTTTGAATGTATGTGAATTTAAGATATTAATTCATCACTTAATTCAAGAGGATCAATATCAGCTTCATTTCTACTGACGTCCTGAAGTTTAAAATGTAAGTCTTTGCAAAGATTTCTAATTGTAATGTCATCCGCATCATAAAAAGTATACACTATATTAAACACGTCGCAGTGTTCGTGTAACAAGTGAATCGTTCGTTAGAGAAGCAATTGTCTGGTCAATTAGATTAAAATAAAATTAATTTTGAAATTAGTTTTTGTCTTTAATATCTTCATCAGATGCTTCATAATCAAACTGTTTCTTTTGACACGATGACGTACTGTAACAGAAAACAGAAAAGGTTTACTGCAATTGAACTTCTTCATTACGTTTTTAATTTAACACACTTGTTACAGTTATTTAACTCTTGCTATCCTGCATAAATTATAGTCACTCATTCAGAATGTTTTTCAGAATTGAACTGATAAGTTCTTCATACTGCAATTCATGTCTCGTGAAGTCATAAGTATTTTTAGGAGCTAATTTATTAAAACGTAATGTTTAGATCTAAACAGTCGAGTAGTGTCTGTAGGCATATTAAGAAAGATTTAAATACCAGTAAGTAGTGTTTATCTATGGACAAGACCCAAATTATGCTTGACTACAATCTGCTGTCTTAGACATGTTAGACCGATTCACGACGAAGCTGACGACACCATTTGTGTTCAATTCAATGAACTGTCTATTGTTCAAGACCAACCGTGAAGTACAGGTGTTGCATTAAATTTATTTACCATTTAAATCAGGCACCGGCAATCATTGAATATAATTAATCAGAAAATAGCATTTGCTAAGATTTGCTGCGTGTTTAACAAATTTTTGAGGTACAATTATTAGTCCATAGACTATCCACTGTGAGTTTTTAGCATTGTGTCCACCGAGCGAATAGCTATAAAGGCATCCAATTCCTAAAAGGACAATTTTTTAAGTTTTAATATTTAATCTGTAAACATTCGTTTTCTGTTTGGCATAAAAATTCGAACCAGGATTTTCTCGAAGAATGCTCCTCTGGGCGGTTCGTCCTGCGGAAGACTAACTAGCAACAACCAACTGACCCATCGTGTGTGGTTAAGATCTACCGTGGGTTCTTTTGTTTTCTCGAATTTTTGGATATTTCATAGTACCCAGTCTCGTGAATGGGGTAGATAGATAGATTACTAGAATTTGGATATATGCGAGTATAAATTTTGTAAGCTCTAATTTAGTTACAAATTTTCATTTTGTTGGATGATATCTGGAGTTATTACAAATTGGAGTAGGTTTTAGTATCACAATTCTGTAAATGTGTATAGATTTTTCTTTTTGTTGCTAATTTATTAAAGTTTTTTTTTAAATCACGATTAGTAAAATTGATTTTGTATGGGAGTTTAATATTTTCTAGCGCATTCCTATTTATTTTGACGCATCGTTAATTCTAGTTTAGTTGAGTTAAAATTACGTCATTGAAAATTGTTGCTTTGTGGTTAAAATTGCTGCAGGAAACGTAACTTACAGATATATGATATTGGTGACGGTGCCTCTTTGATGAAGTAAATTTTAAAAAGACAAAGATTATGGTTTTTATAATACGTTGGTTTAGAGTCGATTTTCCAAATATTTAGATGAAGAGAACAAATCGTATTACAGTGATATCTTTCGTGGGTCAGTTTGATGCTAGTAATGTAATTTTTTTCAATTCGGTTCCCGAAGCTTATATCGTCTTTACCGAGCGTACGGTGTGAAGAAATGGTTTGTTTATGATTGGTTATTTGACGTGAGATATATTATGGCGGAATCTGAAAGGTTCGTAAAAGAGTCTTGGTTAAGATGTAGAAGAAGCCGGTTGAGGTGCTGCGAGCGCGAGGTTGTTTGAGTTCGGGTTGTACTTACTTACGTCCTACCGGGGCTTAGTTGAAGTTTTCGTAGGGAGAGTCTTCTCGTTTACCCTTTTGGGGATCTTGGATGATATTCTGCTACACCAATAATCTTGTGTTATATATCGTTTGTCAGAAGTTTCCCCATGTTTGGATGATAATCGCCAGTAGTAATATGGGGCCGGTTCTGGACCAGTTCAAGGTCACTCGCCCTCTGGTGGTGAGAAACGAAAGCTTTTGGAGCTCTTTCAAGGTCAAACTTTTGGCGGGAAATTTAAAATTTTGGATCTAGTCAAGGTCAAAGCTAAAAATAGAAGTTGCAAGGTAATCACAAATCTAAAAATAGTTTTCAAGATCAAGGAATATAAAAAGGTCAAGGTGAAAAGCTAAAAAATAGAAAATCTAAGAATAGAATTTTCAATGTCAAACTTGTTGGTAGAAAATATAAATTTTTGGAGCTGGTCAAGGTCAAAGCTAAAAATAGAAATTGCAAGGTAATCATTCTTAGAAATCTAAAAGTTTTGTTGAGTAGGTTAGCAGTTTTGAAAGGATGCATGTTTATAATAAAAAGGCTTCTCCGAGATTGCATGATTCAGTGAACTTTTTATTGCTAGAAATGATGAAAGTAATAAGAATGATAAGAAGAGAAAGAATGAAACGATTATTAAGTATTGATGAGAGAAAGAAAAGACTCGAGGTGTTAATCAAGAAAATAAAAGAATTGAGGACAGATTTAGAGCTGTATGAACTAAAAAAAAAATTAAGCAACTTCGAGTGAATGTGCCATGAAAAGTATTAAATAAAGGTGCGTTGTAATTTGAATGAAAGACGCTTTAAAAATTAAATAAGTAATTACAGTAATACATGCATATTGCATATATAAAAGGGACTTTAACAGTATTCATTTGAAAAAAAAAGAAATAAAGTGTGTGTAGGCATAGAAGAAGAAAATTAATCAAGAAAAAGTGAATTGCAAATGAAATGAAGTTTCCGTATGGTTTAATTGAATTTTCATATAAAACAAGTTATTAAATTATACAAATTATCTAGGAAGAAATGACATTGTAATTATCACATAAAACTTATATTACAAAGACAAGGTGAATAACATTATCTTAGCTATTGTATGAAATGTTGAGGTCAACAAAAATTTTATGTGTGTGTGTGTGTGTGTGTGTGTGTGAAATGTTTTAAAATAAATAGATATACTCTTTTTATCATAGCAGTTTAATCGTCAAGTCAAAAATTCTGAATTTTTGTATATAGACTAAACAAATAACAGCGCAAAGGATAGCAGTTAAATAAATTCGAAATTAAAAAAATTTCAAAACAAATAGTGTTGTGAAAGTAATACATAAACGTTGATACTTGCATATATTAATAAATCATAACGTGCTTGTCCTTTACCCAAAAATTCCAATTTTTTGCATGTAGACTAAACAAATAACAGCGCAAAAGATAGCAGTTCCAAATTTTCTCAAAAAAAAACGTTAAAAAAACTTTTAACTTGTAACTAGTGCATGTGTGCTTAATAATTGCACAATCTGAGTAACGTAAGCGCTAAATATAGACTGTCTTATAACGTACAAGCGTTTTTCAAAGCAAAATGCTTGCATTATCCTGTTTTTCTTTATGCAGCTTAAAGGTTCTTTTATTGAAAATTTTGGTAATTGCTTGTTCCAAAATCAATCAATTTTAACAACACGAATGCTTTTACAAAATTGTGTATGTTTTAGTAAATAGAAAAAAAAAGTAGTTTTGCTTAAAATTAGAATCTCAGTTTAGTGGGTCAGTTTTATTATTTTATGGTAAATTAATAAATGAAATGGATAAAATGTCACTTGTAAAACGCAATAATGTTAAAAAAATAATTTTTTTTACTGGGAAGTAGGGAAAAATTTAAACATTCAGGAGAGCGTTTCGTTTAGGACTTATTCTTAGCTCTTCACCTCTACCCCCACCATTCCTAATATCTACGTCAAGCTTCCCAACTCGTGCTTTCTTTTCATTTACACACACGTACGTCTTTTACACTTCCTTATAACATTCCTGTACTTACGCAGACGCAATTATATTATAATGTTGTCGTTTAATTATAATAAAAATTGCAAACATACGTTCCGCAATACAATAATGCTCATTTACACATTCAAGAAGTTTATTTTAATTAATTTCTTACAATAATGGCTGATAACAAAAATTCAAATGCATTACTTATTTTTCAATTTAATAGTACATGATAGATGCCATGCAATGTATTTTTATTATACTTCAGTGTTATTTAAGTGAAATTGAGCTTTTTTTCCTAACATTGAAAGTTTATATTCAAAAAATACGATTTTTTTTTGTATATATATATATATATATATATATATATATACACACCAATCATTTAAGAGCGCAAATGGTATCACTTTCAAATTTAAATTTAACGACCTTTTTTTTTACAACTCAAAAGATTCCATGTAATTTTGAACTCACTTAAATTTTATGCTGTAGTAAAATCATAAATCAACATTAAACTTTCTCATTTAAATTTTATTTGTTTTATGATAATATAAATCACATTCTATCTGTAAATACAAACATATAGTAATTTGTTCTATTTATAACATTAAATTTACACTTTTACATTTATGATTAAATGCAATTTCTACGTAGTTTATATATATATATATATATATATATATATATATATATATATATATATATATATATATATACATATGGGGTAAACCATAACTAACTTCATTTAAATGGTTATACGTTTTCATGCATACATGTTTAATAATTATATTTCAAATTAAAATGTTGTATTTAACACTTACATGTTTAAGTATTATTGCTTTTAAAACAGATTAACTATCTACCATCGTTACTGTATATTCATTTTTCAGGAAAAAACATAAGCATACATGAATTTAAAACATTTTATTTATTTATTTAAAGACTATAATATTGGTCTGCAATAAAGCAAAAATACTACTTCAATGTAGTACTTACAAAATATACATTAAATAAAACTACACATTTATATAAAAATTAATTACTAACACTTACACACAAGAAAAAAGTAATAATGCGCACAATTACATATCCAACTGTTCAAAAACTAATTACTAACTTACATCAAATAACACAAAAACACATCACACATCAATCCCCTCCAACGTACGCAAAATATTTTCACTGTCTCTAATGTTTTTCCGCGCACACTCTAAATGGTGGTTAGCCTCTGCCAGTTCTTTAGTAACTTTTTCTGCTCGTTCCATCACAATCATCTCACTATTAATGTAGTCATTATAAATTTTTCGCAACCAATCTACACTTTTTGTCTTAAACTCCTGCAGGGTTGGTGGGTCCTGCTCTTCGCGCTGGGTGAAGTGCTCTATCAGAACTAATTTTTTTCCTCCGTATTGAAGATTTTGCAGTGGTGGTGGTGGTGTTGCTAAAACTGTTGTTGCTGGTGTTATGCTGAAAAGATAAATAAATTTAATTGTACTAAGTACTCTATGAATTAATTAGGGGGCCTATCATTTTAATTAAATAAAATTATACTTACTTTTCAAAATACCGTGAAAATTCATCCTCTATATCACTATCTCTTATTGAGATGATGGGGATGGTCTCTTTGAAGAGTGCTAGGGTTCTTTGTGTGTTCATCGTTGATGGTTGCACCAAAACGTTATGCAAAATGCGTGGTTTTTCTTTTGTTTTTAATGACAATTTTGATCTTTTATTCGCTGAAGCCATTATTACTAATTGTAAGTAATGAATGAGTATTCAATTAAAACTTTCATATTATATACACATAGATCTGTTAACGTTAACAAAATTGGTAACAACTGGAAGTGGTTAGTGTAACGAACTGAGCTGTGCAAGTAAAGATGATGAACTCTAAGGAATGCATCATAATCTAGACATGAGAAGGAATTTCATGCCATGTCAGCAAGGTTAGGTTAACAGATATTACCAGTAAACGTCCACTAAAGATAATAATAAAAAAAGTGCAATATCTGCATCTTTCTGAACTGAAGCTCTTGGGAATACTTTTGCAAACGTAATCTAAAAACAATGAACTAAAGCGTGTGAAAGTATCACATTTCATTTTCATATAAGACGAGTTTCTGTATGTTGCATAAAGTCAAATACAAGTTATAACAAGTTTGTGATATTTAACCTTGAATGAGGGTTTATATGACTATATAAACCGATAAACAGCATTTCTGTACCAGTCAGTATATTGCACTCGTATTGTTTGTAATTGTAAACCTAAAGTACTTCTATAGTTACTTAAATTATTTTTTTACATATCAGTTATAATAAATAAATAAAATATTTGCTACAAGTCCATTACTGTGTAATCGTATGTGCTTCATATTTTTGCATTGTTGGATACAGTTGGAAGGTAACTATGAGTGAGGTAACATCAAGTAGCAGTGATATTGTTAATTTAACAACACGTATTATTCCATTGTTAAAAACCAAAAATGAATTTGTAAAGCACATCCGTATAATTAACACTAATATTAAGCTATTGCGATATAATTCAAAATAAAATTTATTTAGAGGCAAGTGAAAATTTGCTTAAACTTGAAAGTTATTTATCATTGTTAAAGTGTTATCTTGTGAGACTTAAACGGTTAAAGAACGCTTCAGAGAAAACAGGTAGTGGAACTGTCACTAAAAAACGTACACACAAATTAGGTTGGTACTCTATAGACTCATGTTTTAATGGTAGGTTACTTACAGGCATTATAGTCAATATAGCAAACATTAAGGACCCTCTTATTTTTTTACAAAATGCATACTATAGTTTTGCACGAAAGGTTAAAGTAATGCTAGGGCAAACGATGCTAAAGGTCAATATCATTTTAGCCTGCAATTTCATGCAACCTCAAAATCATGTTATCGAGTTGAAGACTTTTGCCATAAAAAATGATGTCATCCATACTGCGACCAATTTGCTTGAGTGGCATAATAACGTTTATTACAAATTACAAAAAAATTAGAGGAGTCTTCCGAAAGGGATTCCGGTTGGGCATTACACGAAGTTTTACATTTAAAGGTGAATATTAATAGTTATACTCCATTTAGAGGTGGCCTTTCGACTTACGTTAAACTTCCTTACTTCATAGCAGTAAAGCATGCGGTAGTGAATGTTAAGAACGATGACGACTATTGCTTCCTGTGGGCCGTTGTTTCGGCATTATATCCAGTGCAACTTCATTCAGATAGTGTTTACAGTTATCCTCATTTTAGATATGTTTTGAATTATGATTCAATTCCCTTTCCCATTAAAATGGATGATGGAAAAAAATTTGAAAAATTAAACAACCTCTCCATTAATTTGTTTTACATTCAGAGGAAAGGTATATTACCACTAGTATTAAGTGCAAATCAAGAAAATAGTGTCAGGGAACCTAAAAGTGTTTTAGTAATTATCATTCCGCGGGTTCTACTGCTGATGCTATTAATACAAAAATAATACTGTTTATCATTTCGCGTGGATTAAAAATGTCAGCTCTTTTTTCTAAACAACTATCGAATAGGGAGCACAAGAAATTTATTTGTTATCGATGCTTGAACCACTTTTCTTCAGATCGCCTTCCATAAAAACGTCACTCTCTGCCATCAACTTAATCAAGGCCAAAATGCCTACCGAAGCGGAAATGTTTCTGCAGTTCAAAAATTTTGCATTTCGGGAAAAGGTACCGTTTGTAATTTATGCGGATTAAGAAAGTATTTTAGAAAAGTGTACAAATTTAACATCATTTGGGGGTAATACTCTATTTCATTCCAACAATATACCCTTCAGCATTGCTTACTACTTGAAGTGTTCATACAATGATTATTTATCTCGATTTAGGCTTTATAGAGGAAATGATTGCTTTCAATGGTTTATTAAAGTGCTTCAAAGTATTGCACATTGGACCACCGAAATAATCAATAAAATAATTGCTATGGATACTTTAGCCCCCAATCAGGTTGAACACTTTGAAAGCACCACGATTTGTCATATTTGCGAAAAACCATTTACAGATAATGATATAAAGGTTAGAGACCATAACCATTTTACTGGAGCGTTTCGAGGAGCATCACATCAGAATTGTAACCTAAACTATAAAGACTCCCACATCCTACCGGTTGTATTTCATAATTTGTCAGGTTATGACAGCCATTTCGTCATTAGAGAATTGGCTACTATTCCCGGTGCGATTTCACTCCTGCCCATAAACAAAGAAAGATATATCTCTTTCACGAAAGTAATAGAAGGTAGTAACATTAAGTTTAGATTTATTGACCCTTTCAGATTTATGAGTAGTAGTACTGAAAAGTTATCAAACTATTTGGAAAATAGTAAAAAATTATTACCAGAGCTAATTGTAACAATGAAGAAGAATTGTCTTTACTAGGTGTGTTTCCTTATGAGTATATTGATACGTGGGATAAATTAGACGAAACCAGGCTACCTCCCAAGGAAGCGTTTTTTAGTCATCTTAATAATGACGGAATCAATGATGTTAGTTTTGCACATGCGGTTAATGTTTGGAACAAATTTCATATTAGATCGTTAGGGGAGTACTCAGATTTGTATTTAAAAACGGACGTTCTACTTTTAGCTGATATTTTCGAAAATTTTCGGCAAACGTGTTTAAGTACTTACAAACTTGATCCTCTGCACTATTGTACAGCCCCCGGTTTAGCATTCGATGCTATGCTTAAAATTACACAAGTAAAGTTAGAACTATTTACTGATATTGATATGCTAATGTTTATTGAAAGAGGAATTAGGGGTGGTGTGGCTCAATGTTCTAATCGGTATGCTAAAGCTAACAATAAGTACATGACTGAAACATTTGATCCCACTTCCGAAAGTGTGTATTTAATGTGCTACGACATAAATAACTTATATGGGGCAACCATGTCAGAATTTTTACCATTTAGTGATTTTTCTTTTGTGGATAAATTTGAAACTTTGGATTTAATAAACCATCCTGATGATTCGGAAATTGGTTACATAATCGAGTGTGATTTCGACTATCCCATAGAATTACATGAGAGTCACAGTGATCTACCATTGCCACCCGAACATATGGTTCCACCCGTACCTGATTCAAATTCTAAAATAAAAAAAATATTACTTATATTGTATCCAAAACGTAATTACGTAATTCATTACAGAAATTTGAAAGTATATTTAAAATATGGATTAAGGTTGGTAAAAGTGCATCGTATATTACGTTTTCAGCAATCACCATGGTTAAAAAAATATATCGATTTAAATACAACCATGTGTCAGCAATCTCAAAATGAATTTGACAAAAATTTTTATAAATTAATGATTAATAGTGTTTTTGGGAAACTGATGGAAAATGTACGTAAATATAAGGATATACGTTTAGTAACAAAATGGGATGGTCGCTATGGTGCTCGTGCTTACATATCAAAACCAAATTTTCATAGTTGTACAATATTTAGCATCATTCATATGAACAAGCTGGAAGTATATCTAAATAAACCCATATATGCCGGCTTCAGTGTTTTAGACGTTTCAAAAACTTTTTTAATTTATATAGCTACATCCCAGTACAGGCTTTCCAATTTCCAATGTCTTTCACATACATAGTACAGGTGCATGTTGGGTCTAGTAATGTGAAATTTCACAATCTTAAATAGTTCACTAGACCAATTGTGTATCCTTTAGCAAAAATACTTTTAAATTTACTGATTCGTACTAGTCACCAACACAATATCGATTCCGATCAAATATTTTTATGTGAGCGTAAGCCTGCAGCTTTATATGATTCAACAAAGTGTGGTTAGTACGGTTTACAATCTTACAATGTTCACTCAATTGTCCTTGCAAATTTTAAATTTTGATTCGTATATGCCAAGATTCCGATCAAATATTTTTATGTATAACTCACATTTTATATTGGGTCGTAGTTCTATGCTACTTGTATAATCCATCGTTATGGTATCAATTGTATAATCATTTGTATTTACCTTGAGCTAATGATTATAGAGCACCTTTAATGGTTCTGATAACACGTTCAGCAATTGCAGCCTTCTTTGTGCTATAGGTGGAGTAATGGTTGACTCCATAACGCTGCATTAGTTTAGTAAAATGCTCATTGTAGAATTCTTTTCCTGCATCTGTCTGCAAATTTTTAGGTTTCCGGCCTTATTTGAAGATTGTTTGCATGGCTTTGTTAACTTCCTGACCTGTTTTCGTTTTTAATCTTTTATTCCACAAGTGTTTCAAAAAACAGTCGATAACCACTAATATATACTATAACCCTTATTTTGTTTGGCATATGTGTTAAATTCAGCTAAATCTGCTTTCCAAAGATCATCAAAACCTCTAATTATTGTTCGCCTTGGTTTAAAATTTTTTCATGCAGGTTTGTGCAATTCGTTGACGAGTTGTAATTTGGACATCGTGCTAATTTATCAACAATTTCTTTAAGTTGATGTAGTTTTTCCTCCAGCGCTAGATAAGTGTTAGCGTTTCCTTTGAAAGCTTTCTGAACTGCTTGTAAACAGAAATCAAGGTATCCTTTACTTATAGCATCACCATCTTCTTCAGGGTCAGCCAACTGTGTCAAACAATTTCCATCCAAATCGAACCTTGTTGATAAATAGTATTGCTTAGTGATGACATCTTGAGGATCTATGGGATCGGCCACATTACTGAGTCTCTTATTCTCAATATCAAATTGATTAGCATCAATCAGTTTAAACTGAGGGGTTTGTTTCTTGAATTGATACTAGACATATGAACGTCCAAATTTGTCAAGGGGCATTTTAGTTGTAACATGTCGACATCAATGCATTCTCATTTATATTGTTTAAAAAGCGGTTGTTCGGTTTTTCAATGTATCCATCTTCATATAGTTCTGCAATTGATATTATGTAATTTACAACACCTGTGTTTCCCGCTAATTTTTCTGCCCACAATACCTCCAGATCACGAATTAGTTATGTATATCATTCCAATATTTATGGGTCTGTTTGTTAATTCCTTAAAAAACATAGCTCCACCTCCTCCCTTGGTTGTGGTGGGTTATGATGATAATAGCAAGGGTTTAATTGTTTGTGTATACTTTCTGCTGCGGCTTCTTCGAATCTGTGCACTTACGTCATAATCTGGTCTTACTATATTCGTAGCCTCTAAAATAGTTCTATATTTTTTTCTATCTGTTGACTTTACTAGACTTAAATCGGGTTCATTCATAATAAGCAGATCATATAATCCTGGAGTCCCTTTATACGTGACACCTTTAATAATTATATCGTCTCCTTTAATTGTGATGGGCGTATTACCAATTGTCCATTTGTCAGTTTTGGTATCATAGTGGACTCCATACGTATGATCAATATCACCTTCAGCATTCTTCAAAATACGTTCAACATATATACGCAGCAATTCATTGTACTGCTCGAGAAATTCTTCTGAGATGGGTTCATTGTGGGAATCATCTGCGATACTAGGCAGTTCTTCTTCTTCCTCCCCAGTATTAATCTCTCCCACGACGGATGTATCTAAGAAAGATGGAAGACTTGGGGGAGGATTTCTTTGAAAAAACGGAAGCTGAGCTAGGGGACTAGTAGCACCCTTACTTGAATCACCTAATGGAGTGAGGCCTGGGGTCCGTTGAACTTGAGCTAGTGGACTAGTGGGGATAGTAGAGTGCTTTCTTGGAAATATGAATACGGGTGGTTTTTTGGGTTTAACATCAATGACCTCCTCCTTTTTAGGTGTTTTTTATCGATTTTATTTACTATTTCAGTTAGAGGTTCTATTAAAGGCTTATAAGTACTTTCGAATGTTCTTTCATTATCAATGCGAGTAGTCTTAATACTGTTATACTTCTGCTGTATTATTTTACGAGCCTGAATAATTTTTTTCTTTAATATCCTCTCCTTGTTGTCCATTGCGACAAACAGGTACCGGTTCACCTTGAACAGGTAGCTGTTTACACTAAACAGATAGCTGTTAATAACTAAACAGATCAGTTACTACTAAACTACTGAATGCGGTTTAAGGTATTATATATTCGCCTTATATAGCAAAACGGATTTAATGAACAGGTACCCGTTTACCATGAACAGGTAGCTGTTTGTACTAAACAGATAGCTGTTAATACCTAAATAGATCAGTTACTACTACTGAAAGCAGTTTAAGGTATTATATATTCATCAAATCTTTTCCTATAGCGACCATTATTAACTTCAGCATCCTTGTTTATGACCATGAAACCAAACGGATCTACCCAGCACTTTGAACACATGTCCCGAAACAATTTCATGCTTATGGTGGGACTTATATGATCCTCATACGCATGTTTTAAGTTTAATTCATCTTGCTCAAATAATATAATTAGATTCGCATTATCACGTATTAATTGCTTTGGAATTTTACTGTAAGTTTGACCCAAATAGAAACAGTCAATATCGTTATGCCTACCCATAGAAAAATATGCCCTTATGTTATTTTGCTTTTCACAAGCGATATCATCGAAGATAAAAATAGAGTTTGATTTTGCACAATTAGGCTCAATCACATCTTGATTGTCGCTGAAGGTAAAGTAACCTATGTCCTTCATTGGAAGTAAGATATCCTGTAAAAGTTTTTACATGTTTTGATTCAATGACTTAGAGTATACGTATACATGTTTAAATTTCAAACCATTTTTTCAGTAAGCAGACTGATCAGTGCGTTTGTTTTTCTGCAATTGGAGGGGCCGCATATAATACCACGTATACTACTAGGAAGTAAATCACCATGTTTTGAAGTAATAGAATTTTCATCAACGTCATGATTTTGAATCGGGAGTTTTTGTTTCTGAGCAACTACTTTCATCTTTGGTGGATGAAATAAAACTAAACTAATAATTACAACATCTTTATTTATATATTAGACTATATTACAATAATAATTATAATTTTTTCACTTCTCTGGTGAGTGGACTGTACTGTACAATAGCATCATGGAGAATAAGACCATATACAACGATTCCATTATCGAAAGGTGTTAGAGATTCTATTTCCAATTTGATGTCCACTGTTGAGTTTTTTAAGGATTCATTTTGTTTAGAGCAGTCGATTACAAATACTGGACATGATTTGAATTCGGAATAGTTGAATAATGCATCTTTATTGTCGTCGCCATAGTAATCACACCGGAACTTCAAAAAATTGTGATAGGCGGGTATGTACTGGTTAACACTGAAGTTCAAATGCATTGCTTCATATGGATAATAGTCAGAATTCAGATGTACTTTAAGGTTTCTGATGTTAATGTGATCAAAATTTCCCGCCCTTGCCGACTTTGTGTACCTTTTACCTTGTTGGAATGCAACAATTATCCAACTTGGTTTTTCCAGCTGCGTTGATGTTTTTATTGACCATATTGTAATAACTCACATTGAACGGTGCCAATTGTAATAACAAAACGTGGTGATGAGGTAATATTCTCAAATTGTTATGATGTAATTTGAAAGAGATAATTAATAAATAATGAAATTAGGTAAAGTTCTCCCTAAACCCCAATCACATAACTAATGGAGATACTAACCTTTCACCACTAATTGTGCCTTTGACTCTAATCGGTTGATTAAATTGGGTGGGTTCTAATATACTGATTTGCTCATATACCTTAAATGCTGCTTGATTCCAACCTGCTTAATTATTTTCTCTTCACCTAATTAATAAAAATGCAATGTAAAAAAAACAATAAAATGTAAACTCGAGCGCCAAACTATCTTTATACGGAATAGTTAAACCTAGTTAGTAACAATAATAGCTTTTATGAAAATAAAAAAATAACAACGTGCAATTATGTTTATTACCATAATGATGATTAAATAAAATTGGTCTTAAAACTATGCTTATAGTAAAGAAAAAGAAACAATCATTATATAAATACCTCGTTCGCATGAATTGGAAACGGTCACCTCAGTGATGTCATTATTGTATCAACATGCGTAACTTCTTGTAACCATTTAACCGGCACACCCAATAACTGGAAGTATTATTATAATTTATTCTTAAAATATTTCATTATTTTGAAATTTTGTATGCAAAAATTGCGAACATACAATGGGACGTATGCACCAATTGAAATTACTTGCGTATTTAAAATGTAATTAAAGTACCATCATAAAAGAAAAAAATGAAAAAACGAAGTAAACTGAAGTGACTTAAGTAAACATCATAAAAATGCCATATAAAAGTGCCATATAAAAGTCCATATGCAAGAATGCATTATAAAAGAATGCATTATAAAAGTATGCATTATAAAAGTATGCCTTATAAAAGGGTGCATTATAAAAGTGCAATATAAAAATGCCATATGCAAGAATGCATTATAAAAGTACCATATAAAAGAATGCATTATAAAAGTGCCTAAAAAAGCAAATGCTTTAATTTTAAATATAATGAATTAAAAAATAACTTAACATCTAAACCGATGGCACTTTACACAAAAAATTAGGTAAAAACCATGCTTTCTGCTGTAACATTCAGCAGGAAGTGAAAAAAATAGCGGCTTTCAGAATAGCTCCTGTAAGTGTTCCCCCACGCATCTGCGCATAGAATTAAGTTATCACGCGTTGAGCGGATAATTTTTTTACGGAAAGGGAAATATAAATCTTTACGAAATATTACACTTAAAAAGATGTATTATGAAGATATGCAAATTAAGTTGCCTAGCTCATTCCTATAATGCAAAACTTAAAAACTTTTTCTTATATTTACTACTAAATAAATGAAAGATCTAAAATTAAAGTATAATTTAGTACAACACGAAAAAGGGTTGTTACACACCCCCTCCTAAAATTTGGACTCGGAGATCACCAAAGCAGAGATTCCAAACACTAAGCTAATAAATGAAATTATCAAAATTTAAGAAAACAAAAAATGTTAAGCTAATTAAAATCTAAGCAAAATGTAAAAGAAAATAAAAAGAAAATGTACGAAGAAGTACGGAAAATGTGGGGATGTCGGTCAGGAAAGACCCCTCGCAACACCAAAAAAGCTAATGACGCGCTACCACCCGCACACGCCACTAGTCGAGAATCAAGGACCCGAAACCTTAAATAAGTAAAAACTTTAACTGGTGGGGTTATTGAAGCAAACCACCATCAGAAGAGCAAAATGAGTAACCGGTAAAAAATTTGAATCTAAGGAAAAAAAACGAACGGAAACCTACCATGACCTGAAGGGTCAGCGGGCGGGGAACCCGGGAATAGTTTTCGTGCAACTATAAAAAAATCACGGCAAAATGTCCTCCACTCGAGAGTATAAAAATACCCTTCCGGACTAACAATAAATAATCACGAGACTTGAGGCCGAGAGAGAGAGCGGTTCCATTACCCTACCCCGGTGGTCTCAAACCAAGCCTCCTAGGTACATCACACAACTACCACTGTCACGTTCGATACGTCAAAATCGGTAATCCAAGATAAGACTATTTCCATGGGAAATTAGTTCAGGATGCTTCGTCGTGGAGAACAAGAGAGGCCACTCTACCCTTCACGAGATTCAGGTTTCATGTTGTTCCACAGTTGTCGTCCAAGACCAAACATACCCCTAACTAACACGCACGTTTAGTAAATAAATCGAAATCTAGGTGAGGTAACAAAGAGAAAGATGAAGCACTCTTACGAACACAACAACCCCCCCCCCCCTAAAACTACCAAAACGTCATAATCAGGAAGTGAACTAATCGAGGTTGACACGAGGCGAACCGAAGTCCTCAAGCACCGTCCAAGAATAGTAACACTACACAAATCAGAAAAAACAAAATAACTAAATCAATCAAAAAATAAAAATGTATACAAGCATTACTAGTTTTCTTATCAATGGTTAAGAGTTTACACGTTAAATTAACGATCAGAGGTAAACTCAAAATGGTTATTTTAATTTTTACTATTGTAACAATAGCAAATTGTAAATCCAATTAAAGAAGATAATCTGCCTGAGAACTAATGTCCCATAAAATCGGCAAAATAATCGCACGATGTGATCTAAATATCAAACATCATGCTAAACAAATCAATCGCACGATGGGATCTAAATATCAACCATCATGCTAAACAAATGTAGCAAAAATAAAATAAGTGGTTTGCAAAGCCACATAAATAATGTGCGAAATAAGCACAAAATAAAATTACTTTGAAAAATTATCAAAATAATTAAAAAATATAAATAAGGAAACCAGAATGTAAAAATCTCAAAAATACTAAAAATAGAAAAATATTTAAAATGAATACGAAAAAAATAAGGGTTTTAAATCTTTAACATGAAAAACACCTAATGGTTTATTATCAATAGGGGTGGCCAATCGGTACGTAGGTGGACCTACCACCTCAATAACTTTTGCTTGAATAAATTTTGGAGCTAACTTTTGGCTATAATTTTTAGTCGCATCAGATAAAGTAAAATTCTTTTTCCAAACTAAATCGCCAACATTTAATTTCAACGGACGACGTCGCAAATTGTAAGATTTTGAATTTCTTTCGTAAGCTGCATGTAAATTTTGTTTAACATGTTTAAAAATGGGTGAAAGTTCATTTAAATCTTGAACTAATTGTTCACGGTTAGCAATAAATAAATCATCCTCTGAAATCCTTTAGTCGACCATAAAAATCTCCAGAAATAGGAACTGTCCGACCAAACGCCAAAAAGAAAGGTGAAAATTTCGTAGATTCATGAACAGCGTTACGATTTCAATTAAAAACAATTCAACAGAGAATTATTACAATCTAAGAAAATAAAAAATGGAATTTACACACACATAACACAAAAATATGTTAAACTTTCGCATCTAATCTTCCACCATTAAATTTTAAATTTATAAACATGAACAGAACTCTTAAAAATTTGTAAATATTCAATTAATTTGGAAAAATCTTAAGCAGGAATATTAACTGAAGTATTAACATTGTCATTATGTGACACAAAAATATTAGAAGTGTCTAAATATTGTATATCATTATTCATTCCAAAGTTTTCGTTAAATAGATTCAATAAATTCTAAAGGATGGTTACATAAAGTTAACAACTAATCCTGTAAATACAAAAATTCATTATCAAAAGTAATGTAATTTAATTGTTTCAAAATTTAAATAAATGTATTAACAATTGAATGTTTTCTTTTAATAATTCCAGTTCTAAGCTTTGGCTAATTTCAACTCTCTTGTATGAATCAAATAAATAAAAGTCTCAATAATTTACGCTTCTCATCTACTGTCAACTTTTCCGCTTCATTAACATTTCTGTAATTTAATTCTACTAATAACTCATCACTATATAAAACATCCACTAAATAATTTAAATTTGACATGGTGAAAAATATTATATAAGCACAAATAATAAAATTTCACTAAGTATAAACACTATAAAAATATCAAGCGTAATAATAAATGGTTTAAATGGTTACACTCCTTAAAATTCGGCCAACTCTTAACAATCAAAACAAACAATAGTGAAAATAACCAGCATATGAAATAACAGCAATTCAAGTCCTTTGTTCGAGCCCCAGTGTAATATTAACTCAAATGTATAAAAATATCAAAGTATAAAGTGATTAAAATATTAAAGTCCCTGCTCGGCCGCCAATTTGTAATAACTCACATTGAACGGTGCCAATTGTAACAACAAAATTCGCCCTTTTGATTAACCAATTTAATGGTTATATTACTAATTATGTCGGTGTTTACTTCTAAATATTGAGTATTGCTGGGAGTTTTATCTAGACGATCACCTGGTGGAACTGAAACGTCAATCTCATATAATACTTTTGCAGGTTTCCCGTTTCGATAAGATCCTTTTATAATGTTGCACTCTACGTGTAGATTGGTGTGTTTTAGAATTTGGATGTCTAACGCAGACGTATGTAAAATATTTGGTTCTAATATTTTAGACTCAAACCCTAGCATGCGGCCAATGCTATTCTCTTTAGTAAAATCAATCTCAAATGAACTGTTTATCTCACATTTAAGTGTATTGTTGTTTGCTGTAATGCTAAACTTTTCTGTGGGTATCTTAGATTTTAGATAATCACCAATTTCATCCAACTCATATGCACCTTGTGGAATATTAATCACTTGCAAATGAGATGAATCCGTTCTAAAATAAAATCTATCGTGGCCAGTATAAATGTTTCTAATGCTGTTGCAACCGTAAAATCCGATCAATCCAATAACGTATTTCTTCCTCAAATTTAGCTCTATCGGTGGATAAAAGTTGTAGCTAGCTGTGTTACCAACACCTTCTAAACTGAATGTTATTGACAACAGAAAATTTGATGTTGTATTGATTATTTATATAAAAATAGTAGACATAGGTGTCCGCAAATAATTGTATTAAATTCTTGATCTTGGTTGTAATTATAATAAATTTTACACCCCCGAAAGTAGTTAATCACTTCGATTGGTGGTCGAAGATTATCGAAACTATCGTAATACTATACCTTTTTACCGCGCTTTTTTTAGCAAACCCAATGCGTACCTGGTCCGCTTTGGCTATCTAAGTTAATAATTCCAGATTCATTTTTCCGTGGTAATTTAGGCATGTTCTCTCTCATAAAGATATCGCTAAAGTAGAGTACATTTTTGGTGTATTTCTTTAAATCAATATCTGTTAACGGTCTTTCGGGTAATCTATTCAGTTTTTCGGAAACGGTTTTAAGTATAATGCACCACCACCAGATTTGTATGGTTTTAGATAAAGTGCACCACCTTTCTTATTCGTGGAGTCTATAGCGATCGATTCCATCATACATTATGGCGTGATGTCTCTTCTTGCAATTTTCTAGCATTTTTAGCTTGATTGACTGCTTTAGCAATTCCTGATGCACCGCCAGCTAATGCACCGATTGCTGATAAATCCAGCGAATAACGGAATAAGAAATGGTAAAAACCCACCTTGTTTAGGTATGGTAGTAACCCTAGGAATATTAATGTTTTTCTTTCCTCCTAAACTTTTCACCACACGTTTTGCCGTTGAAAGGGCTGACTTTATTGTGTCTGTGAAATTTCCGTTTGGTTTAATTTTTTTAGCTATTGTTTTTCGTAAATGCAATAAATTTCTACCATTGCATTTATTCTTCTTCAGATTAGATCGACGTTTACACCCCATTCCCAATTTTCTCTTTGCTTTCATGATGGTACTGACTGCACAAGCTGCAGTTCGTTCACCTAACGTCGCGTCTAATGATTTAGAGTGTCCCAAGCTTTTTTTTGTAAAATTTTATCTGCTTTATGTCTACTTTCTAAATCTCGGTAATCTCTGTAACTGATATCATGAAGTTTGCACTGAGCATCTAATTGATTAATACCGGGGTCTTCGTGTGTGAGTCGTTTCTCTAATTTTGTACCAGGACCACAATACTGGTAACCGGGTAAATGCAATTCAAACGGAAGTTTATTGATTAGACTATTCACTAAACCACCCGCACTCTTTTGCTTCTTACATAACATTGTTTAACTAGATGGATAAAGCAGGGTATTTATACCTAAATTGAGAAAAACAAACCATAGCTATTAATATTTCTTTATTTAGTAAATATATACATTAGATAAGCAGGACGATAATACAATATTTCCATTAATCATACAGTGTTATGTGAATTAATATTATACTTAACATTTATAACATCTTCAATGTCTTTATAAATGTCATTATCACTACCATGGAATTCTTTCTCGCGAAAACAACGGTAGTCAACAACTTGTATGAACTTTTCATAAGAACATGTCAGATTATACGATTCAAGAAATTCCAATCTATAGCTTATTATATCCTTTAAGTTGAATCGTTCTTCAACATTATGGGCATTGAATGTGCAAGAACAGCAGTTGTATCTTCTTCTTCGTTTACATTAGACCAATCAATTTTGTTTTCAGTTTCTTGAGATCGGCAAAATTGTAATTCTACATATGAATGCCATCTTACAAGTTCATTCCATTCCTTCATATCCAACACTACATTATTATTACTTTGATCACAGTTACCACACCCCATACGCACTAATGGTGCAAGGTTGAGGTGTGTACTGTATCCAATTTCCATATGTTTTACATGATGAGCATCGCTCCACGGTTTATAATAAGTACAATCGATTAAGTATTCCTTAGCTGCTTGTTTATACACTTCATCCTTATGTTGAAATGATGATGATGTCCAGTCAGTCTTAGAAGAATAACCTTCATCGTGTTTCTCTTTATTTTTACTATTTTAACATCACCAACAACAAAATGTTAAATTATTATTCATATTGTTACTACAATGATGTGAGGTATCCATATATAACGGTGAACTTCTGAGTTTGAATCGTTCCAGAAATGATTTTATTGCTGCTTGCATGACTTTACTTGCTCACAATTTCACTATGACTAAACACTGTTTAAGAAAATGAATCTAGTTAAAGTATGCCCATTTTACATATGGTAGGGGTGCTACTATTAAAAAGAAAATGTTATGTTTGTTGTTTTGCCAGCTGCACCCAGACTACTTATGAACACATCCTTCGTGTTTAGGAGCGTTTTAAATTCTTCAATTTGTGTTTCTTCTTTGAAATACGCATAAAAGCGTTCCAGTAATACACATTTAAAATCACCCGTTTCTATAACTATAAGTTCACCGTACTTAGTATTAATTACATCTATTTTCATCACGTTATACTTTCTCGATATATCGAGCTCGCACGCATTTTTAAAGGGTTTGCAATAGGTGCTTTGGTTTAACCCTGTTAATTCCATATTTAACAATTACAAGTTGCAGTCTGACTTATCTCAACATACCGCTCGCTGAAATTTATGTAAGAAATATGTGTCCTTGTCTACATATTACAACATGTTTTAACTTGTTAAATACCTACTTTTGACGTTGACTAGAAATGTAATATGATGATCAGCTCCAAAAATTTATATTTCCCGCCAAAAAGTTTGACCTTGAAAATTCTATTCTTAGATTTATAATTACCTTGCAACTTCTATTTTTAGCCTTGACCTTGACCAGCTCCAAAATTTTAAATTTTCCGCCAAAATTTTGACGTTGAAAGAGCTCCAAAAGCTTTCGTTTCTCACCACCAGAGGGCGAGTGATCCTGAACTGGTTCAGAACCGGCCCCATATTACTACTATCGCCTTTTTTGCGGATTTTTCGTGTAACGTAAGTTCAGTATATTCGCTAGGTACATTCGCACATACAGCTACTGCAAGAAACGAAAGATATGGTTGTATACAAATTTCCACTTTACAATTTACGTGTATAATCGACAAAGAACGCTTTGTAAATAAATTTAATGTGTAGATATGTTAAACCAAGTGATACATTGATTTAATCATCCGATTTTGGCTTAGATATTTTCGCCACTAAATTAGTGTTAACGTAATTCAAAATTAAACGGTTCATGGAAAGTTGCCGATTGTGAAGCTGCTGATTTGAGAGCGCTATCGGGGAGATCCAGAATAGTTGGCTTCCACCGATCCGTTACCTAGAGGGTCCTTCAAATGAGAAATATCTACACCGCAGTACAAAGGAAAGGGGATAAGTCAGACTGAACGTTTGTACAAATTAAGGTAATTACTTCCGTACGTTTAATTTTTATGTTGCTGGTGATTTTAATAAAGTGCTCTTTTTTATTGTATTTGTCAGGCGGATGTATACTCTTTCTCTTGTTTATATTTTGTTTAGGAGCCCTTCGATTAAATTAGTTTTTATACAGTGTATTCACCCGTGTATGAATTTCTCTATTAGAGTATTTACTATTTTGAGTTTTTTGATATAATTTCATTTTAAGAGATAAGTTTTGAGATGTATATATATATATATATATATATATATATATATATATATATATATATATATATCTTTTAAACTGATATTTAACATTTAATAAATTGCCTAACTAGCTTAACAGTCGCATATAAAGACTCTTCAAAGGGGATAGGGTTCAAATTTAGAAGACACTTTAAAACTATATGAGAAAGTAAATTGTTAGCTTGTCGATTTATATTCTGATTTTGAATTTTTATAATTACAAGTAATGTGATTAATTTACATTGAGTTGTCGCCCATTTATATTTTATTATATTCAACTCGTTCAAAGAAATAGAAATATAATTTTTATTTTGCATCGAAATATGTGCAACTCCCTGTACATAAAAAATCTTCAAATGTATAATATCTGAGCATGCGCTATGAATACGCATTCATATGACCTTTCAGTCAATGCAAAATGAAAAACACGCCACATACATGTAAGTACAATTATGCCTGAAATTAGTAAATATTATAATAACCATTTATTTTTAGATCAATTAATGTTCCCTTTGGACATGAATACAAGTTGTCGCACATCATGTTTGTTACAAAATATGGACATAATTAACACACAAATGAAATTATCAATGTCAACAATTACATAAATAAAATTGGTACACTCACTCAAAATGCCCTCTTTATCTTCTTCACTATGCTGGAGTTGACCGTTGAAAACAGCTCCTTCGAAATACAAATCTGCTTCTTTCTTATCCAGATCTGCTTCTTTATTAATGGTTATTCGGTTAAGGAAGTTTCATTAATATTTCTTCGTACATGATAATTCTTTATTTTCAGGATCATCACAATTTATTAACTTTTTTTTTATTTCAAAATAATTTTTGAAATGCACCATGCACCATTAGTTTGAAGGTTATTTAAATTAAACACGCTTCCAATAATAAAAATATAATAACAGAAAAACTGAAAAATACAACTAACAAAATCCATATCAAACGAAAACAAAACTTAAAAAAAAACAATATCGAATCTCCGGAAAATATTTTCACTCGTAGCTGTCGATAACAATGGAATTTATTTAGAGGTGAACTAACCTTATTTTAAATTACCGACAAATGAATATCACTTGTTTTAAACTGCCGATACTAAAACCGCACTTAACTTTTGTGAAAGTGACGTTATTTTATTTAACATATTTACGAGCAAAATTTTGCAACATCTTGCTTAGCAAGGTGTTGGAACAGAGAGAAAACAGAGAGAACTACTAATCCTCCAGCACTTCTATTTATATGCAAATCGTTAGAAACCACATTCATCATTTGTTATCAACAACTATTTCAAATATTTCCTCAATTCTGATTGGCTAATGCTTTTCTTAATTTTCAATTTAATTTCAAAAGCTCATAACTTTTGAACCCCTTACTCTATCTTAAAACTAACAACATTTTTGGAATGTACATAATTTTTTTAATAAAATAAGTCGTTACACGAACTACTTGCTCCACTTAATAAAGATGTTAATTTTTACATTGATTTATTGATTTTATACTAATTTTATGCACTTTTCAGGCCTGGAATTGATTTCCACATGAATATGGGATGCTATTACATATAAATACACATCCTTTAAATGCCTACGGCCAATTTGAAAGGAAAATTATCTGAAATTTTCATATACCCTTAAAAACTAAATTTGATCAAATAGTCACTAATATAGTGATTTGTGACTCGAAATTGAGGCTACTTTACTATTTTTACCTCTTATAATTTATTTAGGCCAATTGGTCCCAATCCATAACAATTTTATATAATTTTTATGCGAGGAAATAACAAATCAACACAGTAATGTTTAAATGTATAATTTTACATTCTTAAGCACTTTAAATGTTTGTGAAAATGTATAGCCTTAATGTTTATGTCTTATATTAATTTATTTTCACTCTTTTGGAAGTTTATAAGTTCTTCTAAGACTTGTATAGAATTGTTAAATATCACTACTTTAAGTCTGTAAATGTTAATTATTCACAATTACTCCAGAACTGCTGGATTATTTATGTCTTATTGTTCATAACCAATGTATTTATCCTGTTTGTTCCCACCGCAGGACACCTGGGAATTGCGAAAACGCTGTGCCGCATATACCGCAATTGCTACTGGCCCACCATAAAATCGGACGTTATAAAATACGTAAAAGCGTGTAGAAGTTGCCAGACTTATAAAGGTAGTACACAAAAGCCGCAAGAAGAAATGTACTTTTCGCGACCTGGACATCCGTTGGAACAATGTAAGTACAGACCTTATCGGACCGCTGCCGCGTTCAAAGAAAGGATATAAATTCCTGTTAGTTTTTCAAGACCGGTTAACTAAGTGGGTCGAACTCAAACCACTCCGCAACGCTACCAGTCCGCCGATTATCCAAGCGTTAAAAGAACAAGTAATATATCGCTTTGGAAATCCCCGACACCTGATCTCCGATAACGGCCCCCAGTATACAAGCAAATTATTCCGCACGTTTTTGAAGGATCATGGGATCCACCACCGTTCTACTCCACCATACTCCCCGCATGCCAACCCGGTGGAAAGGACCAATAAGGTGATCGGGACGATGATCGCACAATTTACGCGAAATAACCAGCAAGAATGGGATGCTCACCTACCTGAAATAGCATTCGCTATCAATACCGTACAGCATGGATAAACTGGTTTCTCCCCAGCCTTACTTAATCTCGGTAGAGAATTAGAACCACCGAGGGCATGGTCAACCCAGAAGCAACCGCCGACAAGAGAAACCGCCGTAACCGCGGCTGATCAAGAGCAACACATGAAGTATTTAAAAGATCTACAAGAACTTGCTAGAGACTCGTTGGCAAAGACCTTTGAAGTACAACGGTATCATTACATCCTTCGTCACCGAGCCTACCGCCCCCCAAAAAGGAGATCTCGTATATCGTAAAACACATTACCTGTCCAGCAAAGCGAAAGAATTTTCCGCGAAATTAGCGAAAAAGTGTGCCGGGCCTTACCTCGTGTATAAAATAAAATCGCCCGTAATTGTCGAGCTCCGAGAACCCGGTAGTAGGAAAAGCGCGGGAGAAGCGCATGTAAAAGATTTGAGAAATGCGACTGACGTCACCGATCAGACAAGACCAACTACCAATGGTAACGTCGAGAATATAACGGCTATCAAAAACCCGCGTATTCGAAATCATATAAAAGCAAAGGATAAAACCAGAAATGCTATCTCCCACAACATGGCCCCGTTTAAACCAGTTATCCGAAGAAGGACCCCGCTCCGAATTTCGCGTATTCGAAATCATATAAAAGAAAAGGATAAAACCAGAAATGCTATCTCCCACAACATGGCCCCGTTTAAACCAGTTATCCGAAGAAGGACCCCGCTCCGAATTTCGCCATGGTAGCCCCACAACTACCGTATACCCGGGACCGAGGGCTTAGAAGCGGCCTTCTTGAGGCGACGAAGTCCCCCGGTCCGGGAACAATCACCACCGTCTGCGCCCCGCACACCGTCCCCAGGACCATCCGGTATGGGTACGGAGTATTATTGGTCGCCATCCCGACTCTACACCGACGGTCGACCGAAGATCCCGGACACACCGGAACATTTGTGCCGGACGACCGAAGTCACAGGAGGAATCAAGGACCTGCATATCCAAGAGATCCCCGAACCGGCCCGCCTTATGCCGCCGCCCCCACGGAATGCCTTAACCGCCGCCAGCGACGCAATCGCCATTGCGTCAGCATTATCATGCCTGATGGCGTGAGGGTGAAGGTAAAACGGACGGATCTCCCGAAAGAAGAGGAAAGGGTGGTATGTAAAGATCCAGCATCCTTTACGTATGTTTTTTAGAATAAATTATTCGCGGACCACCCTATATCTCAAATTTCAAAAGTTTACGCGATAATACACCACAAATAATTCATCACACCGCTGACGTGTATTTCTAAAAACCAGTAAGTTTTTGCACGTCAGAACAATTTCAACCAATCCCATAACGGCATCCCCCGCACGGTAGCCGCGAAGCCGCCCACCGATGCACCTTTATAAACCCGCGACGCGCTGCTCTCAGAGATCTCTCCGGGAATCATCTCGAAGAAGTTCGCTCTCCGTTTATCATCTATCACCACCTGCCCAATCGTGACCGAGACCGCCACGCCGTTCCAGATATCCAGTAGCCGCCCGTAACGATTGCTTCGTGTAAACACCGACCGGCACCACCTCGCGCCGGGCTACCTAAAGTTTAATCCCGAACTGCAATTAATAGACACGTAAGTTGTAGAGTTATAATATTTAACAATTTACAATCAAACACTACAGAACGTAAATAACGACGGGCTTAGTCTCCAGGAGTTATAACGTTATCATTACACAAACACATACATACAGAGCGTAACGAAGGGATAACCCCCACGTCGCCTGACACAGTACACATACAGAAAGAGTGTCACGCAGGGTAGATCCCGACGTCGCTCGCAAACACTTGAGGGTGAAGGTTTGATACAGGGCTGTAAAGACCTACGACCTTTTTTTCTTAGTTCACCAGGTTAGACAGGCTATTGCCTTCCGTCTCCTGATTATCACTAAGACCCCGCTTAATACACCTACATACAATACATACAGACAAACACACTAACCACACACGGTGTCTTTAATCGCAAGAGAAGATATAAAGAAACCTGTTGCATAAAAATTGTATTCCGAATAACCATCGCGAGATACCTAGTGCAAGACCGTTCTTAAATTAAGAATACCGCCGGAAATTATCTAATGTTCACTTGCAGTAAATACTATAATTACGACCTGGTGTATCTTACTAGTTACTTTAGTAAAAAGGGTACATTTAAAAGTAAATTCATTTGAGTATAGCAAGTATTTCGTTTCCTTTATCATTTGTATATAATTAAATTTAGTTACGCCGTTAGGACATAATCCAGTTGCTTAAATAATCTAAACGCGTTCTCAAACCGGTTCTAATCAAATAAAAATAGTCCGGAGATCTCGCATTTGCATACGCGAATCTCGCGCGTGTATTGCTTCATTGGAGTACGACATACCAGCTTCAGCGCTCCAGAGTTACTGAAGAATAATAAATATGCCATGCGCATAAGTAGAGAACGGTATTGATTTTCTCCGTCCCCGAAACGATTCGAGTTCGTTGCGCTGACGCCTTCGACCAAAACTGTATTGGGGCTACCACACCAGCTTCTGTAAATACAGGACCGTAATATAAATATTACATACTAGGTAGGGAGTAGATTAAGATAATATCTCTGTTCACAGAAACGACTACGCACCCAGTAAGCAGCCTCCCCCCAGGAGAACGAGTGTGAGGAGCCGTCAGGACCAAAAAGAGAATACATTTTTAGTTGTTATTAATATCATTTCTTTTCTGTTAAATTATGAAAAAATATACATTTTAAACCGCTTAAGCATAATTGTTTAAGGTGACAGTGTTAAGCCTACCAAATAGTACGAACCACACCCCGTTTATAATAAATTATAAACACGAATGAGCAAAGTCGAGGCAAACTAAAACCGCGCTGGGTTACAGCAACCAGAAGGGGGATAATATAACATCACATGAATCACAGGCTGTAGATTACAAATCTACAGCCTGTGATTCATGTCTTTTGGGAAATTATACTTAAATAAACCTACTAACTAATAATGAAATTGATTTATTGTATTACGATAACTAACATACCTTATACTCATGTGTAATATGTTGTCGTTTATTATTATATTAACATATTATTATGAATTAGCATAAATTTAGATCCATATCAATGTTAATTAATCGTCCCTACCTAATATTATATATATCCAAATGTACCATTTGTACAAATTAATGAAATTTCTTATTATGTGAATTACATAGCTATACCAATGTAATTTCTAATCATCTCAACATATATATATATATATATATATATATATATATATATATATATATAGGGTGTCCGGTGAGGAACTGTACAAACTGAAATGGTATTTTCCTTGGGTCAATTTAAGTAAAAAAAGTCCCATAAACATAGGTCTGATTCGCAATAGTTACCCAGATACAAGAGTTTAAAGTTTATAAATGATCACATATTTTTTCAAAAGTAATTATTATTAGTCAACTGGAAAAACAAAACCCAAACAATCTGTCATTTATTCGTTTGTGTTCTAATAATGACAAAGTGGATTGTAGTAAATTAAGTTTAATTTAAATGTAAAATGCCTTTTCAATTTTCTAACGAAGAGTGTGCTGACATCATTTACATTTATGGATTTTGTGATGGAAATGCGAGAGCTGCCGTTAGGGAATATGAACGAAGATTTCCCAACAGGAGGATTCCAAATCACCAAACCTTTTCTTCTGTTTCAACACGTTCGAACTCATGGTTCATTTCCATCAGTTTCAATAAGATCTGATCGTCCTGTGGAGTTAAATGTGAATGAGCAAGAAAACATTCTACAGATGGTTGATCGGAGTCCAGGGTTGAGTGTTAGAAGAATTTCTTCTCGAACGGGAGTCTCCCGTATGTCAGTATGGCAAACATTACATGATGGGCTTTGTATCCCTATCATAAACAAAACGTTCAGCACCTTGAACCTGGAGATTTTGCTTTGCGGTTGAATTTCTGCCAGTGGCTACAAGAAAATCCACAACTAGTTCCATTCATTTTATTTAGTGACGAGGCGCAATTTACTAGAGATGGAGTGAACAATACACGCAATTCTCATTTGTGGTCAGATGAAAATCCACATGGTACAACAGAAGCTAACTTTCAGCGCAGATTTTCTGTTAATGTATGGTGTGGTATGATTGACGATCAACTTATTGGACCTTTTTTGTTTGAGGAACGTCTTACAGGAGAAGCATATGCTAACTTTTTGCGGAATGAATTGCTACCGCTTTTGGAAGAAGTACCCTTACTAACAAGACAACAAATGTTTCTTCAACAAGATGGGGCTCCTCCCCATTTTAGTCGACAGGTGACAGAATATCTAAATGTTGCTTACCCTAATACAAACACAAACGAATAAATGACAGATTGTTTCGGTTTTGTTTTTCCAGTTGACTAATAATAATTACTTTTGAAAAATATGTGATAATTTATAAACTTTAAACGCTTGTTTCTGGATAACTATTGCGAATCAGACCTATGTTTATGGGACTTTTTTACTTAAATTGACCCAAGGAACATACCATTTCAGTTTGTACAGTTCCTCACCGGACACCTGTATATATATATATATATATATATATATATATATATATATATATATATATATATATATATATACATGGTGTATTTTAAAATCACCGACAAACGAAAACTGGAGATTCTATGATTCAAAATAAGACAAAATGATCATAAACGCTTTTCCGAAAATGCTTCCTAACCGAGATACAGGTTGATAAAAATACTTTTTGAAGGTTTTTAAGATGCCTCAAAAACTACAAAAGATATTACACTGAGATTTGGTACACCTAAATGTACAATTAATCAGGTGAGTTTGAGTCACGACTGGCGTAGATTCCTCACGCCTGGTTTTTGAAGAAATATTTTTTTGGTAGATTCAACATTTAATTCTGCAAATAAAATCATACTTAGTATTTTTTCGATTCGGTACCCCGTTTCTGAAATATTTTGCATTAACATAAACGACCACATTATTCAATAAAAATCAAAATTTGTTTTATTTTACAAAAAAATAACGCAGTTAACTATTAGGTACATTATTAAAGAGATATTGAAGGAATCAAAAACAAAATAATAATTATTTTTGTACATATTGTTCAAAATGTCCTCCTTCCTTTTGAATGCAAGCTTGTATTCTTCTTAGCAAATGAAACCTAACACGCTAAAAAATTTGTGGCATAGCCCTAATCTCATCGCATACCATCTGTATGCGATTCCAAAGTTGCTCTCGATTATCAATTTGAACAGAATATACACGTGTTTTCAGATACCCCCACACAAAAAAATCCAATGGGTTTAAATCTGGCGATCGTGCCGGCCACGGTACTTCACTTCCTCGTCCAATCCAGCGTCCAGGGAACCATGCATTTAAAAATCCTCTGACGTTTGGTGTAGAATGTGGTGGTGCACCATCATGCATGAAATACCAGTTCATTCTAACACCTAAGGGTACGTCATCAAACAATTCTGGCAAATCTTCTCTCAAAAAATTTAAATAGAATTCGCCAGTAAGTCTTTGAGGAAAACGGATAGGTCCGATTAGGTGATCGTCCAGTATACCTATCCAAATATTTTCGCTAAATCTATGTTGGTGAGCTGTAACTACAGTTGGATGCTGATTTTCTTCTAACCATTTGTGGGAATTATGCAAGTTTATTATTCCATTTCGGGAAAAAATACACTCATCAGTGGTCAATAAGTTTCTGACAAATTGTACATCTTCAGCATTTTTATTTAAAAACCATTCGCAAAAGTTCATTCGATGAGGATGGTCAGCAGGCAATAATGCATGCACTTTTTGTAGGTGAAAGGGATGTAAATTTTGTTCTTGTAAAACTTTTCAAGACTTGCTATGCGACACACCAAATTCTAAACCTAACTCACGCGTACTTATTGATGAATTTTCATAAACTCTATCTAAAATTTGTTCCTCAATTTCAACTGGTATACGAGCACTTCGTCCGGAATTTTTCTTTCCTTTTAAACTTCCATACTCTAACAAGTTACAATGAACGGTTCTAAACGTAGTATGATGTGGATGTCTTCTATTTGGAAATCTTTGTTCATAAAGTCGAGCAGCTGCATATCGACCAGTTCTCGTTTGGAATAATTCATTTTTTCACAGTAATTAGACACAAACAATGAATTACAAAACACGCGCAACTATTTTAGCAAACATCAGATACGTAACTGTCAAATGCAAAGCAATCTCTGATTTATTTAATTTGGTTATTTATTACAGAATAATTTAGTCGTTCATGTTAATGCAAAATATTTCAAAACGGGTGACGAATCGAAAAAATACTAAGTATTTTATTTGCAGAATTAAATGTTGAATTTAACAAAAAAATGATAACTTTTGTCTTATTTTGAATCTATATATATATATATATATATATATATATATATATATATATATATATATATATATATATATATATATAACACGTCAGTGTTTTGCAAGTATGTGCAATTAGTTTGATGTTTTGTAGGAACCAACGTACCGGATGTTAATTCACTGATTCACCTGAATTTGTGACAGAAAGGTAAGCAAGTTTTTTGTTTGTTTGGAATTAGCAGTGAATTTTGTTATTACGACCCCTTTATTGACATTTATAAACATTCGATCGCGTTTTGCTTGTTTTTGTTGTGACGTATATTCATTTTGGATTGAGTGATTGATTACCGTGTTGACCAGTCTTTTTTTTGTTGTTTGAGCAAGTAATTTTACGTTAAAGTTTACCGAAATGTATGATGAATATTGAGTTTAATCATCGCAATTTTTCGGAGATTTTAAATTAAGTTTAAAATTTTATTTGAGTATAGGTGAACTTTGCGTAGATATTTTTGAAGTAGAATTTTCAGGCAAAGGTGAGTCTTTTCTTTTCAGTGTTCATTATGGTTTCCTGTTAGGTCATTATTTTAAGATCTAGTTCATGACTTTTTCCTGCTATAAATTTGTTTAAGAGGTGGCGCCTTTGTGACCTATTTTTCCTGATTGGTGACACCTTTGTTGTGCTTTGCGTATTGCGGGCTATCCTATTAGTAAAATTAGTAACCCGCCCACGTCTTTTTCCACTGAGCTACGAGACCATTTCTTATCCGATCTACTGCCATTTTTGTCCGTAACACTAGGTCCATCGAAAATACCCTTTTCACTTTTTCAGTTTTTGAAGTAGACTAACGTTTTCTTTGTTACTGTTGTTAATAAGTAGTCATTACTGTCTTCATTTTTATAATTTTTAGGATTATTGTAACTACCTGAATCACTATCCGTGGCACTACCCACTAATCTAAAATCAGTATTATCTTCGAAATTTGAAATAGGTGGAGATTCAGATTCATTCTCAGATTGGCCATCTAGCAGAACTCTTAATTAAGCCAAACCCCGGCTGGCGCGTAAATCATTTGCTTGACCTATCATAAACGGCGAATATCACCAATAACTAGAACGCATAGCCACGTTTGCCCTTGTATAGACAGACTGCACATATATGTTGAAACCTGAAACTTGTTCGTTTGTGCATGCATAGCGTACGTAGCAAATAACTTTCAATTATCAGCAGGCTCTGCCTGCTAGGACTTGTTCGAGTTAAACCACCTTTAGTTATCTTCGTAACCGTAAACGCTTATATTTTCTAAAAACATTCGACAACAACGGCAAATAATAAATATTAATAATTAAGGATTTGCCAACACAAACGCGCATAAAAACTGCAGCGGTCAAATTGAGCGGTTCGGTGGTTTAAGTTATACAATCGCGAAAAAAGTTTAAAAAATGAATGAAATTGAAAATATTTCTGGTAATGTAAAGTTTGGATTATTTTATGACAATCCTAAGGCGACAACTCAAAATATCTAAACATTAGAAGTTCCAAAAGCTACAACGATCAAAATGACCGGTGCGGTGTTTCTAGAGTTATACAGTTTTATCAACCCCTTATTGGCCCTGAAGCCATCAAGGGATTAAAAAAGGACCAAGAAGTTAAAAGTAGGACATGGACAAATTTCCCAAATTTGAAAAACTGCAAGAAATGTCAATTTTCAATCCTTGAAAAATACGTCATTTTTTTGTGTGGATTTTTGTAATGTAGTGTCCCAGTATATCCTATCTTTAAAGACGCAGTTCGAAGTTTCTGTCAATAATGAAGTAACTGAAATATTTAAGAGCACAGTATTTAATTTATTCGCACTGATGCTAATTTTTGCAAAAGTTATCTAATATCCTTAACTCCTGGCAATAATTCAAATCTTAGTAAAATTATTTTATTGCATTACATTGACTTTACTCGCAAGCTTTTGTCTCAAATCCTAATCTTGAGGTTACTTAAAATAACTCAAATTTGATAAATAATTGGCCGCCTAGTGTACCCCGTGCTGTATAATGTAATTGAACGGGATGAGAAGGGATGATGTTGTGTTTAATCAGACAAACAATAAAATTACTCAAATCAGAATTAACCCTGGTTTGCGCATCGTAGATTCAACCTGTTAATTACGAACTGGAAAGGAATACACAAAGTGCAACTGTTTATTAATCAGTAAGAAATTTTACAACTAGCATTTATGAATCAAAGTAAAACACGCAAAGAAAACAAACGGTTCAGTATGCGAGTACAGCAAAGTGCCACTAAGTCAATTTAAAATTTGTACAAAATTATAAAATCGAGCAATACAGTAGCGGCAGTAAAATGCAAAAAAGCAATTTAATTACATATAAACATAATATAGAAACAAAAAGTGTAATCACGCATAATTGTGTCATACACTCATGTTGGCAAATTGTCACGTGTGGTTGAAGTTTGCCGTAGATTCTTTTTTTTTTCTCGAACTTTCACGCTTTGGTTGATTGTAAAGTAGTAAAAGCCATTTTATATGGGAGTTTAATATTTCCTGGTAAATAGTAAATAATTCCATTTTTAAGCAATCGTTAATTTTAGTTTAGTTTGAGTTCAAATTACGTCATTGGAAATTGTTACTTTGTAATTAAAATTACTTCAGGAAGCGTAGTTTGTAAATTTAAAATATTGGCGACGGTATGTCGGGAAGTTATTTCTGATAAACTATTTTAAGAAGACAAATAGTGTGGTTTTTATAATAAGTTGGTTTAGTCGATTTTCCAAATCTTAGAGGTGACGAAAGCAGATCTTGTTACATTGTATAACCCTTAATTCCATAAGTTTACTTCAATACCCATGGCTTCAAATTTTAGCTACTTAACAACTTGGGTAATAACTAGAAGATTTTGGCCTTATGCTCAGTCGTAGATTAAAGTGGGCCAGGTTCATAAAATTATTGATTTGCCTTATCAACCAAAAAATATTTACATGTACCTACATTTGTTCGCTTTAAAATCGGGATTGCTTCTTCCTAATTGTTAAATACTCGGACGCCAACTTGTTTTTAAATATGGAATAAACAAGTAAACCATTATACAATAAAGTTAAAAGAAAATTTTATTGCACAACCTATATTTAATTATAAACGGAAATACCTTAATGCTAATGTTAGTAACGTTATAACCTAATGAATAATTAATATTAATGGAATCAGAATACCTTATGCTTGGTCACACTGTAGATAACAAAATGGCTGCATGCTGGGTCAGCGTTTTGTAAATTGTTGCGTAACATTACTTTAGGGTTGAAATAAATCTGGATTTGTATGCTTTACACTACTAATGCTTTATCTGCATAATTTACAAAAAAATTTGCGAAGTGCTTGCGTTTTGCTATCTACATTTTCCATCTCTATTTACACTTTTTACAGTGTCCCCTTTCGTTACTTCACTTACACTAACTTATTCTCTCTTTTCTCTTCTCCCCTTAACTGTCTTCTTCTATTCCACGTTTCGTGAATCCACTCCGCTCCCCTTCTTCTAGTATCTCTTCCATCATCCTCTCCTCCTCCTTTAATTCCATGCATTCTTGCAGCATATGCTTAATCGACTATCTCTTCTCCGCATAGCCTACATTTTCTCCCTTCGTCCCTTCTCCAGCATCTGTTTCCCATCTCTTCGTTTCCTCATCAAAATCTCGCTATCATTTTCTTTCTTTCCCTCCTCCCTACCCCATTCAAATATCTCGGTATCCCGTATCCCTAATGTTCCTGTAGTTTACGTTGTATTTTCCTTCTTTTACCTTCGACCATGTTTCCTGCTTTTACACATATTTATCCCTTCTAATTATGTCCTCTCTCACGTTCACTCCTTCCCTTCTTAGTCTTCTACTTTCTCTTTTGCATATCCGTTTCTTTCGCAATATTCTTTCCTGGACATTGTCCATATTCTATTCATCCTTCTCATACTTCTTTCCAACATTTTTTCGTCTTCCCCACCACCAGGCCTCCCTCTTGTTGTTCCCTTAATGTTTCCTCCGGGTCTCCAGTATATACCGCGAACAGGATTGGGCTCAAGGGGCATCCTTGTCTCAATCCCTTCCTCATTACAAATCCTTCGCTCTGTTCCCCATTTACTCTTACGCTGTTCCTCGTTCTTCATATGTTTCTTCTATCCTTTCGCTTATCATTTTTTTTCCTCATGAGCTCCCGCAACTTTTGCCTTGTTTGCCATGTGCTTCAATATGTATACGTTATCCGTCGTTCTTCTTCCTTTCTTGAATCCTGCCTGTGCATCTGGTAACAGCTTCTTTTCCTCCACCTCCTTTAACCTTTTTTCCAGAACGTTCGCGTATATTTTGTAGGCCGTGTTTAGCTGTGTAATTCCCCTGTAATTTGTCATCCTTTTCTGTCTCCTTTTTTGTACACTGGGCAAATATGTCCTTCCCTCCACCTCTCCGGAAATCCTTCTCCTCTCCACATTTTGTTTATTATTTCCGTCATCCTTTTTGTCACCCTTTCTCCTCCGTATATCCACTCCCCACCTTGTATCTCATCTTCTGCCGCTTTCCCTTTTTTACCTTCTTTATTGCCTCTCTTACTTCCTCTTCTTTTATTCCTCCTTCTTTTTTCCCTATCTCGTGTCTTTTGTTACTTTGTCTTCCTTCTTCGCCCTGTATCTGAGGTACCTCCAGAGCGTCTCTGAAATACCTTTCCCATTCTTTTATTTGTATTCCCGTTTGTCCTTCTCCGCTTTTCTTTCTTTAAAAATTTCCATACGTCTTTTGTTTTTATCTCCTGTTTCTTTTTGCTGTCTTCCTTTTTACTTTCGCATATCTTCCTGTATATCTTTACTGCTTTTTTATATTCTTCTTTTTTCGCTTTCCCCGTTCTCCACCGTCTTAGTGTTCTTCTTGTTTTCCTATTGGCCTCCTTACATTCTTTATCCCACCATCTTTTCCACCCCATTTTCTCCCCTTCCATCTTCTCAACTTGACTTTTTCCGTTGCTTCCTCCATTCTCTCTCTCATTTCTTCCACACTTTCTTGCACTTCATTACCTTCACATCTTATTTTTCCCCATTTTTTCTTTGTACCTCTTTATACTCTCCTCTGTCCAGATCTTCTTAATTATATATTCCTCATCTTCTCTGCACTCTTCTCTTTCTCCCCCTTCCATTATCATTTCCAGGGGTTGGTGGTCCGATTCAACTCTCTCCTCTACCATAAATATCTTCATCTTTTCCTCAGCCTCAGCATTCGTAATTACTTAATTGATTCTCCCCCTCTCTCTTACTTCTATATTTCCATTCATTATTTCCCACCTCCTCTCGTTGCACATTTCTAACAGTTCTTTTCCTTCCGTACTCAACACTTTATCCTTTGTCTGTCCTTTTCCTGTCCATGTCTTTTCTTGCAATCCCCTCTCTCCCCTGTTGGCATTTCCCTTTCCCACCACGCCCAGTCTTTTTCTTCTAACCAATTCCACCACGTCCTGCTCCCTGACATACTCCCAGACTTCGCGTTCGACTTTCACTCCGATCAGACGTGTTTGCGGGAGCTCGCGCTTGAGGTGAAAGTTTTGTGACTTGACGATTTTCATACCAATTTGTGAACATTTTTAACTGATCGTGACTGTGTTAACAAATAGTGACTATATTTTTAATAAATAAAGTGAAAAAGTGTCCCAGCAGTTAGGATTACAAGTGAAAATTACGGTTTCCCGAAGAAACAGGAGTAAGTTTTCAAATTTATCATTGTTTTAACTGTAGGATAGGGAATATTTTTTGCATTTACGGATAGATACGTTTTTATTGTCGTTTTAGTGTAGATTTTGGATAGAATTTTGGTTGTTTTTATCGGAAAAACGCATATTTTCAGTAATTTAGAGAAAGAGAAAGTTGGCGTGGGCCACGCAATTACGTGCCCACGCCGCTGACGTCACGTCATTAAGGGAAAGTCCGCATTCCTAAGTAAATTTGTATAGCGGGAATTTCTATATAAACTAAATATTTGATTTTATAAAAATATACAAATACTTTAAATACATTTATCAGATTTCTTTTGTACAGCACAAGTAAATTCTAAAATAGTTTAATTTAAGTAAATAACTGCAGCTGGCGTGGCAACGGTAGGGTGACGTCAGCGGCTTGGGTACGCGGCTTCGGTCGCCATATTTTTCCTTATATTTTAATTGAACCTTACATCCGATTCTTTAAAGTGGTACAAAGTTATCCCCTTTTTGTTCCGGTCGCTTTTAAATATATTTTAATTTTCCGATAGAAACACAAAATTAATTAAGAAAAGCGAGAAAGCAATTGGCAAGTAGGATAGGCGTGGGTAACGTGGTCACGTGCCCGCGCCATTTTGTGACGGTTAATCTATAATAAAACCTTCATAAAACATGGATGGCGCAGATAGTGATGAGGGGTTTCAACGGGCAGGGAAGCGGAAAACGCGTTTAACAACTAGGATCCGCGAAACGACGGAAAACGTTAGGGAATGCGAGGAAAGCTAGAAGCTAGGGGTAGGCAGGCTAGTTGCGCGAAACAGGGCCCAGTGGCGGAGGTAGACAGCGATAGCGACGAGAATACAACGGATCGCAATATCCGAATCCTGAGGAGCGGCATCCGGGAACAGGAAACGATTAACGGTCGTATCGTCGAGGCATTAGACGCCGACACTGGAAATATTGAGACACTCACACCGGAAAAGATATTAGAATGCGAAATTAGCACTCTTTGCTCATACGCGTCCTTCATGATACCGGAAGACGGGTCAAAGTCGTTTCCGGTGAGCAATAGGCGGCAGGTTCGCGCGCACCTGACTATGATAGGTGTAAAAATGGGTAAATTGCTAGGGATTATCGACGAATTAAGAACGGCGGTAGGCAAAAAGGATCGCGAAATTAAATCTATCAGGGAGGAAAAGCAACAAGCGTCAAGACAGGGAAATGGGTCGCGTGCTACACCGAGCTTAGCGGAGGGTCTTACTTACGCGGAATTGGTTCGCGCGGGCCCTTCGAATAGAACGGAAATTGCGCCACCCGTTAACAGGAACGCGTTTAGCGTTAGCGTGATGGCAATTAACGAGGGAACCACGCCGGAGGAAGTAGGGAAAATGTTAAAAGAAAGGGTTAACCCCGCGGCGGAAAATATAGCGATTAAAAAGGTACGGCAGACGAGACAAGGGGTAATTGTAGATTGCGTAGGGAAAGGGGACGCGGAAAAGCTTACGCGAGCGATCCAAGAGACCGGATCCTTACAGGGGCGTGAAATCAAGAAAGGACACCCTCGTGTACTTTTCAGAAAGGTAGACAGGGAAATAACGGCGGACCAAATAATAGACAAAATAACAAAATTCAACGGGGACCTGGTAGCTAAAAGAGGAGGAGTAGATAGATTTAAAGAGGAAATTAAGGAAAGGTTTAGGTTAGGCGGTAGAGGGCGCAACCCCTACGCAGACGTGATCTTTGAAGTTCACCCTGAGCTCCGTAAAGAGATTGTAGGGAAAGAGGTGTGTTTGGGATGGAGCAGCGTGACGGTGGAGGACCATCTTTCGGTCCTGCACTGTTATAATTGCTGGGGAACAGGGCATCAGGCTAGAAACTGTAGGGATAAGGAATTTTGCGGAAGATGCGCGGAAGTAGGGCACAGGGCTAGGGAATGTCGCTCGCAGAGGACTAGATGTGTCCAATGTATGCGGGCAAACGAAGGTCGCCGCGAAAGGTTTGACGAACGCCACGCGGTGCTGGACTTTGAATGCGGAAGTCACGCGGCGTTAAAGCGAAGTATCACCCTAAAGACCGATTATGGACGCTAAAACAATAAAGTAACGACCGGAGCGCACGTAAGGCGGCCGTTGAGACTAGCGCAATTAAACGCGGGCAGGGGTAAAGGGCGACTAGTAACCTAGTAAAAACCTAAAAACGAGGATATCGACATCTGCTTCGTACAGGAACCACACGTGTACCGCGGAAAAATAATAGGATTCCCAACGGAGTACGAGGTAACCAGCGGAACCAACGAAGGGGCGAAGAGTTGCATCGTACATCACCGACAGGGGTTATCGTCGACGTTAGTCGGACAGCTATCGGACGAACTAATCACCACGTGCGAAATAAAATCCGTCGCCGGAAATCTTACTTTTTACGCCGTGTCGGTTTACTTACCGCCGACGGGAAGCGCATACGACGGCGACGAGCTCTTGGCTAAATTCGATCGGGTTACGCGCGCGCTAAACGGAAAACTCACGATTTTTGCGGGAGACTTTAACGCGAAGTCACAGCTGTGGGGGGCCCACGAAGAAGACGCGAGGGGCGAGGCGATTTGTGACATAATCGAAACTAGGAATTTAATATCGTATAACGACAACGTGAGACCGACGTTCGAAGGTCCCAGAGGAACGAGTTACGTAGACGCCACGTTCGGAACGGTAGAAATGTATAACGCGTCGCGCGAATGGAACGTAACGGAAGTAGAAACGCTGTCCGACCACAAATTAATCACGTGGATCATGGAAACTGACGAAAAAACGAGCGACGAAGGTCAAACCGTGAGGTACTGTAACGGTAAGGCGAAGTGGGAAGAGTTCGACCGCGTATATCGAGCGGAAATAGGCGACATAGGGAAATAGCAACTCAAATCGACAGTGACGATGCCCTGGAGGAGTGCGCAGCTAAATTAAACGAAGCCGTAAGGGTAGCGTGCGAGGTTTCGATGCCTCGCAAAAAGAGCTACAGGAAAAGCGTGCCGTGGTGGACGCCGGAACTGACAACCCTGAGAAGGGAAGTTAACCGGCTAGCCCGTAAATCGAGACGACACACTACGATCCCGGAAGACAAGAAGAAAGGATACGGGAATTTCGCGAGATAAGAGCAAGGTATAAACGAACGATAGAAGAAACGCGCACGCGGAAGTGGAAAGAGTACTGCGCACAAAACTCCGGAAAGGACCCTTGGGGAACGGCGTATAGGATCCTAAGGGGTAAGCAAACGGAAGACGCGGCCTAACTACGGTTAGGCGGGAAGACGGGTCGATGACGACAGGCGCTCTAGAAACCGCGGAGACGCTATTGGAAACGTTCTTTCCGACGGACGACCGCAATAGCGACGAGCCGGTTCACCGGGCAATAAGGAAGGCGCACGAAACACCGGGAATGTGCGGACCGGACGACCGAAGCATCACCGCGGAGGAAATCCGCAAAGCATTGAAACGCATGAGCACCAAAAAAGCACCGGGACACGACGGGATCCCACCGGACGCGGCGTTAAAAGCGCTGGACGCTACGCCGGATGCCTGGTTGAAGATTTTCAACTCGTGTTTGGACAGGGGAATATTTCCGGCATGCTGGAAATTACAAACGATGCGATTCATTCCGAAAGTGGGAAGAAGCGACGCCACGGACCCTAAAACCTACCGGCCGATAAGTTTACTTCCAGTCATAGGAAAAGCCCTGGACAGAATAATAGCGACGCGTATAGAACACCACGTAAAAACCGCGGGAGGATTTAACCCAAATCAATTTGGATTCAGCTCGGGAAAGACCACCGTAGACGCGATAAGGAAGGCAGTCCGGGAAGTTAAAGCGGCGAGAGCGAGGGGGGATTACTGCGCCGTCATATCGCTCGACATCCGAGGCGCTTTCGATAGCGCCTGGGTGCCGGCGATAGGATGGGAGATGCAGAGACTCCTACTACCCCGGAATTTAATCAAGATCGCCGGAAGCTACTTCAAGAACAGGACGGCGCAGGTGCAACTGACCAACGAGGTTGCGAGGAGGCGGGTAGAACGCGGATGTCCACAGGGAAGCTGTACCGGGCCGGTATATTGGAAGATAATATATGACACTATATTCAGAGCCAGGCTGCCTCCGGGATGCAGCCTAATAGGATACGCCGACGACACGTTATTAATCTCAACGGCCGCCCAATATAAACGGTTAAAAAGCGTAACGAATACTGCACTCGAAACGTTAGTCGCGTGGGGACGCGAGTTTAAACTCGAATTTAACGCGAATAAGTCGGAAGGGGTATTTTACGGGAAACACATAAACCAGCAGAAACCAACGTTTAGGTTGGGTAACGATAGAATTGGCTGCAAGGAGTTTATTAAATATTTAGGCGTCCTGATAACAGGTTAAACTGGAAAGAACACGTTAAATACGCGAGCGCAAAGGGTAAACAGATAGGGAATAAAATAGGCGCGGCCGCGAAATTAACCTGGGGAATCAAGGGAGCGGCACTTAAAACTATATATGAAGGCGTGATATAGCCGGCTGTATTATACGGGGCGGAAATTTGGGGAAAAAGACTAGGCGTAAAGGAACGAAATAAACTTTTAAGCGCGCAACGAACGATGGCCGTCAGGACGGCCCGGGCGTATAGGACGGTATCAACCGAAGCAGCACTAGTCTTAAGCACGCTATTGCCGCTAGATTTTTTTTTACAGGACCAACAAGACCGTGCAGCGGCCCGAAGAGGCGGAAGGGCAAGCGGGAGAGTACTCGACGAGCTAGGATACGCGAACAGAACGGCCGAAACGAAGGTCGACGCCGGCGAACTGAGGCATCCGGCCGACGTGGCTTCATCCTCCGGCTTTTACATCGGAGAGGAGGGGGCGGCCGACGTCAGGTGCTACACGGACGGCTCGGCATCGGAAGGGGAACGGAGCGGCGTACGTAATATACCGAGGTGGGAGGAAATAGCTAGCGGCGGAGTAAGACTGGACGAGGGTTGCAGCAACTTCCAGGGCGAGCTGGTCGCGATCGTCGAAGCCCTAGGGTACGCGCTGGGACATTTGCGAGACGTCCCAGAAATATCCATCCTGTCGGACAGCAAAGCCGCACTGCTCGCTCTGACAAACGTCTCTAGGCCTACCGAACTCGTGGCGGAGGCCTGGCGACTGTTACGTCGGGTAGCGGCGGTGTCGGCCGTCAAGCTACATTGGGTGAAGGCACACGCCGGAAACCCCGGAAACGAGAGGGCAGACCGGCTCGCAAAGGAAGCAGCTAGGGACGACAACGCGCGGATCGCCTACGCCAAGATTCCGATGACCACGGTAAAGAGGTTACTGTTAAACAGGACAATGGAAAGATGGCAGGAAGATGGACCGGCGCGGCGACCGGCCGCTTAACCTTCAGGTTTCTACCGGACGTCGCACAGAGGATATTTACTGCACCCGAGTTGGACCCCTTTACAGTCCAGCTCGTAACGGGGCACGGCGGAACCGGAAGTTACCTAAAAAGATTCGGGAAGACCGAAGACGAACGGTGTGCGTGCGGGCACGCCACCGAAGACTCGGTCACATAATTTTCGATTGTGAGATCGAGGAAGGCGCTAGAAGGTTGGCGGATACGAGACTGGTCGGCGCGGGCCTACGGTGGCCACAAACGTGGAGGAAATCACGGCGATGGCGGGCGAACGGGAATGGTGGACGGAACTATCTAAATTCGCGAAACAAGTGCAGAGACTTAAACCGAACGTTGCGCGAGTAGTGTAATCCGGGTCGTTATTGCTAAAATCGCGTCTTTTACCTATTGTGACACATTACCGATTATGACTTTATTACCGATTGGGACAATATATAAACCGGATTTGACAGTGGCGGGCGCGCGTGCGGCATCAAGTTTCCTCATGTCGCGCGCAAACTATTTTAAGGACCACCGGATCTAAATTACGTTCCGGTGTTAGGGTAGGCCCCTCGGAAGAGAGGCGGAAGAAACGGATCCCCGATAACCACGTAAAGGTCTTGCGAATGGTTGCCGTGGGTGGGATGCGGGCGGAAGAAGCCGCAGGACGGTGCGGACCTTGCGTCAACCGGATGTCGCTCGTAAGGAAACGACGGGCGAAACGAAGGTCCATCCACGGCATCGTTTCGGGTCAAGTGGAAGTTGCCAAGTTTTTATTGGACGTCGCCGATCTTCCGAGGGCATCGAATCGATGGGAAGGAGTAGCGGATAAGGACCACCGGAGCAGCCACGGAGTCGGAGCGACAGTGACAGTGTTTATCCTGCGGAAATGACGGAAAAGTGCTAGTGCTTGAGTAGGTTTGACCGGACGCAAGCTTCACTTGCGTACAGTCGACGCATTTCCTTCAAGGGAAAAGCGTCGACTTAGATAAGTAGCGTCGAGGGCGCGAGCTTCACTCGCGTACAGGCGGCGCCGTTTCCGGTGACGGAGACTATAAGGTCCGTCGTCGGAAAGGGCGCGTACCTTATGCATGTATGGGTGCGGGCCTCACTCGCACACAGGGACCACGGTCGCCGACTGTATCCGGCGAACGCGGACCCTTAGCGCTTTCTCTCGAGGGCGCGGGCCTCACTCGCGCACACGAGTTGCGGCCGCCGACTGTAGCCGGCGTATGCAAATCCCTAGCGGTAGCCTTCCGGGCACGGGCTTCACTCGTGCACAGATGCCGCCGTTCTCGGTTCACCGAGAGCGGCGGCATCTTAGGGAGTACGGAACGGGTACGACACCAATCGTGCACAGGCACCTTCCTTTCGACGCCTGCCACCGAAAGGACGGTGTTCTTAGTTAGCGTATACGAACACGGGCGTGGCTCGTGTATGATACCTTTGATTTTCTAGTTTCGGCGAAATCGGGGGTATCCTAGTTAAGTAGTTTTTAAGAACGTAGATTAAGTAACTAAAACGGGCGAAGGCTTCACCATCGCACAAATTTTCTTTTCCCCCGCTCCAACTCTGGGGAGAAGGAAGTTTTAAATAGAATAAGAGTAATGATACGGACGCGAGTTGCGCTCGCGTACAGCCGCCCCTTACCACTACGTGGAACAAGGGCGACTTACTTAGAATAGATACTTAATATTAATTTAAATAGAGGGCACGAGCATCACTCGTGCACAGACGACTGGGCCCCGGCTACGTCCGGAAGCCCAGGATCTTAAATATTTCGTAAGGTAGATTTAAGAAATAGGCACGGGGCGTCGGAGTAGCCGTCGCTCGGACTCCCATTGGGGTCTTAGTTAAGAAATATAGGGAAAGGGCGCGGTGTTAGGCCGCGTACAGGTGTCATGTGACGCCTTTAGATAAGGAACATAAGGGCGGGAAGCGGGCAGTCCGCTTCACAACCTGCATCTGAGCAGGTTTAAAGTAACTCTTAAATTAGGAATAGGCGGCCGCAGGATTATCCGGCGGACAGCTGCCGCTAGGTAGCTTAGTTAAAGATAAGAAGGTAGGAACGGGCGTAGGATTAGCTTACGCACAGATGCGATTGCCGCATCTTAGACAATACGATTTAGGACGGGTACGGAATAGCCCGTACACAGGCACCTGCGGTGTCCTTAATTAAAGGACGAGGAATAGCCCGAGTACAGATGAGGAGCCGCCGCCTCGGCGACGACTCCAACATCTTAATATAGGTAACACGTGGAGGAGGCAAGCGGAGCAGCGTGTTCTTTATTTGATTCAGGATTGCTTGCACAGGGTTTCACACTACCCCGGAGCTCAGCGAGCCCCTTCCCTACTCTAGTTAAGGAGCATTATTGTTGAATCAGGAATGTAAGCATTTCTACAGGGCGTTGATTGGACACCTGGAGGAATGTCGATAAAATACTACTTGTAAAATATCGATTATGGGACAATAAATATATATTGAATTGAATTGAAATTGAATTGACATACTCCCAAAACTCTTGATTTTTATTCTTTATTCCCGCCATATTCCAGATCAGTATCTTTAGTTCATCCATCCCTTCCTGTAGTTTTCCCTTACTTTCCCTTTGTTGTTTTTTTCCCTTTCCTTTACTCTTTTGTCAATTTTGCTGCCGTTCGACCTCCTCCTTTCCCCTCTCCCCTTCTTTTACTTTTGGTCTTTGTATGTCCGTTGTATCTCTTTCTCACCTTAGCCCATTCGCTCTCTCATTCCATACGTATCTTTCCCCATTTTCTATATCCTACCCATACTTTTCTTCCTTACGCTTTTCTTTCCGCCGCTCTGTTCCTCATTTCTTTTTGTGCACTCCTTTCCTAGTTAGATCGTGGTCTATGTAAGTTCCTGTACCCCCCAGTTTTCTCTTCTCTGCCAAAATTTTCAGTTTTTCCTTCCACCTCCCCATTTCCACCAGCATCATCACATTTTCCTTCTCCTTGTTTATCACCAGCACTTTTCTAACTTCTGCTCTTACATTTAGTTTCTCTTCCATCATCCCTTGTAGTTCTTTCTGTGGCTCCTTGCATCTCTACCTACCCCTTTATCACGATGTTATTATTTGTTTTCCTTCTCTTCTCATCGTCTACTTTTCTTTCTAATTTTTCTAATCTCTCTATCAATTCTTGTTTTTCCACCTTCCATTCCTTTTCCCTTTCTTCCATTTGTTCTTTCATTTCTTTGATAGCTTTCCTTAGTCCCTTCATATTTTCTTCCATCAGCTTCCACATTTCACGGATTCGCTCCTTTATTTCCTCCATTTCTTTCTCTTCCTTCCTCTTTTCACTTTCCACTGTTGCGCTGTTACCACTTTTTCCTCCTATACCTTTTTTACATCTGGCGATCTTATTATCTTCTTCCATTTTCCAAATACTCTGTGCCGTTCCGCCTCCTCTTATTCCCTTTCCCTTTTATTCATTCTCTTCTTCTCTTGACGTTATCTACCTTTTTTTCCGTATTTTTTACTCGTCGTCAATTCAATAATTGAATGTACTTCCAATTATATGGATAAATTTAACTATTACAAAGGTAATTTTATATGAATGTAAATATAAATCCGCTATTGTAATTCTTTTACCTCCATAATCGTCTTTTTGCCTGTAACAATCGTCTTTTCGCAAAATACCACTATTCACCACTTCCTTCAACCATAGTCTTATTGTCACTATTCCCTAATTTTTATGCTACAAAAACCTCGTATTTAACTACTAAAAGCGAAAGCTTGTAAATGCGTGTTGTTTAACCTTGCAATGCAAAACACTTATAATGCTTTATAATTCCCAAAAGAATAAATTTGCAAGATTAAGGGGTTTTAGAATTCCACTTCCCATTAACGAAGGTTATTACCTCACTCTTGATTAATCCTAGTAATACCGTAAATTGGATTAACGGTGAAGTAATTAATTGCGTAGATGTGTATAAACGTGTGAAAAGTAACAGTAAAGGTGAAGTTAAAGTAAAAAATAAAAAGTGCCTGAAAAGCAAGCGTCTTAAACATTGTAATAGTATATTAAAACATTAGTTTATAATGTAAGCGATTATGATAGGAGTGATTGTTATAACACGAACGAAGTTAGTGTTATAACAAAAACGACTATTTATGTATAGCTTATATATCTTATGCGTAGACTGTTCAAGAGTCCGTCTCCTCTTCAGCCCTGGTCAATCCATGTTTGTTGTTTTTGCGATGTTTTGTGTTATTGTATAGTTTACAATCATGAGATGTATTTATTTTTGGTGTAAAAAAGAAGAAGGTTTATTTATTTAATAATGCGTTAATTGGCTTAAATGTGTGTACTGTTAAGTGGGGTGTAGTGTGCTTAGTATGATTATTAGATTCGTCGTCCGGTTTCTTGCTGGGTCGTCATCGAATAGACGGGAGGATGCGGAGGGCATATGGGATGTTGTCCAGGGAATATTCTATCTCCTCGGGGAGGTCGTCGAGGAGTTGTGTAAGGATGTTTGAATTTTAATTTAGGTTTTCTTCGTGGGAATTTGGGAAAACGGTAGTTGTAGGACGTAGTAAGGATCTCTTTGGTAGCGATAGTGTTGCCGAAGATTCTTTTATGTGCAAAGTTTTTCTGTAGTGTTTAGATTATGTGTGTGATGGTTGGTATGTTTGCGTGTTGTGTTGTGAGGTCGCTAGGGTACCTGAGAGGTAACCTGTGTATACGTCTGAGTATTCGGCGTTCACAGGAAGCAATAGAGTAAATGTGATTGAGGTTTATGTTCGTGTATATGGGTGCTCGGAAATCCATAACAGGGCGAATATATGTTTTGTAAGTGTGTTGTAGTGTTTTGGGGTGGCAACCTCTGATTCTACCCCGGAGGGCGCCCAGTAGGTTTGCGCGGTTTCTTATCCTGTTAAGTGTTCTTTGTACATCGGGAAGCCAATTGAGGGTTCTAGTAAAGAGGATTCCTAGGTAGGTGACTTCTTGTTGGAGTGGGAGTCTTTCTTGGTTTAGAGTGAGGGAAACGTTTCTGGAGGCAAGGTTTGGGAACTTATCTTCGGTGTAATTAGGATGTCGGAAGAGGATTGTTTGGGTTTTGGTGGGATTGACGGGGACTCTCCACCGATTCGCCCAGTTGGAGAAGTTCCGGAGGGTTTTGGATATGAGGCAGGAGGCCGTTTCGCTGTTCCGATTAACCGTCCAGAATGCGGTGTCATCCGCAAATTGCGAAACGACTACTCCGGGTTGTGTGACATCAGGAATGTCGGATCCGAAGATAATATAGAGGATCGGCGCTAAGGCAGAAACTTGTGGGTTGGAAAGGATTTAAGGTTTTCCCTACTTTGACTCGAACTGACCTATTGGTCAGGTACGAGAGTAGGACTTTGGAGAAGGGGTCGGGAATGTTCAGATTACGGATCTTGTGCAGGAGACCGGCGTGCCAGACCCTGTCATGTGCTTGCTTAATGTCCAGAAATACAGCCAGATTGCATTGCTTGTGATAGAATGCTCTGGTGGTCTCTGTAAGCAGCTTCAACAAGGGATCGTGACACGTTCGGTTGGGACGGAAGCCGAATTGGCTGTTGGGTAGAAGGTCGTTAAATTCTAGGTGGTCCCTGAGTCGCCTGGCTAGAATACGCTCAAAGCATTTTCCGAGGCAACTCAGGAGGGAGTTGTTACACCTTGGGTTAGCCAAGGATATACAGGAGGATCTGTGGCTTTCGCCACAGTTAGGACATCGGATAGAGCGGGTGGGACACTCCTCGGCAGTATGCCCCACCTGCGTGCAGATGGAGCAATGCTTCGGGAGAGGTTGGGTGCGTGTACGGGTTTCTGTGTGTGCGGGTTTGTGGAGGAGGTGGAGCGTGTTGAAATGTAGGAGTGTGTTGATGAGGTGGAAATGGACGAGGCGTTTGAGTGGGAGCGTGTACGTGAGGATGGTGGTGGCGGGGCGAGGGTGTGTGCGTATGTGTGTGTGTGTGTGTGTGTGTGTGTGTGTGTGTGTGTGTGTGTGTGGTGTGTTGGTGTAAGTGGTTGGGCGGAGTCGGGGGATGAGGATACCACCGTTACGGTAGCACGGTGGCGACCGTGCTTAACCCTCGCGGTTATTAGTGGAGGTTTAGGAAATTAAATTAAAAAAAAGATAATTGTTTTAAGAGAAGGCCGGGTCTCCGCCGAGGTGCAGCCTCACACACCGAGGATAAAAGGCTTGGAAGTCAGAGACCCAAATAGAAAAAGGAGGAAAACAAGTGTTAAAATAAAACAAATAAACTAAAATTAAAACTTTGGACAAAATTGTTTACAACATCTTTAACAATTTTTAACAAATATTACTACTGACGAAGATAACTGTAAGTGTTATCGAAACGTTTAGATTGTATAATTTAAAATACACCATTAAAAAAAAAAAAAGGTAAGTATTTTATTATGTGTGATAATGGTGAAAGTTTACATTTTGATACCTTTTGCTTTACCCGACGTCGACCCTGTAGTTGGCGGTGGCGGTCCTGGATGCTTCTATATGTTGTTCTTCGCTCCTGCTGTATTCCAGCGGCTCCTGCTTGCTGCTAGGCTGTAGCTCCTCCACTGATGACCGCTTCTTCGTATTATCTGTATGCAAGCAGTGACAGATCTAACTCCGAAGCGGCGAAGATCACGATGCCGGAACGATAAGCGTAAAAACGCTAAGTTCTTTTTTTGGAAATTAAGAGATTTGTAATTAAATCACAAAAACTCTTACGCGAGAAGAGGCTTACGTTCGATACCGAGGTTCGGACTGCCCTGATTCTATCTAAAGCACTGAAGCTTGATGTGTTTCTTAAACGAAACGTGTGTTGGTCAAGTCTCTAGTGAGAATTAAATGTCAGTCGGAATCTGTTACCATATAACGAAATACAATGAATTATGGTCAATATTAGTTGAACATACAGCGAAAGGAAGATGAAGATGACTCGACATAGCATTTCGTCCTCTGGTAACGTCTTTAAAAGCAAAGGGTTCTTTGTTTTTAACTACTCTCTCAGATGAACTTGAGGAGATTATTGATAATCTTAAGACTAAGTCTAATTTGACGTACGATGGCGTTTGTTCTGTACTTTTGGAACTGTTGTCTACATCGTCAATAATATGTAACACAGCTGTCGTTCGGCAACAAATTACATCCGAAAAAGCAGTGCAGTTTTTCTAAAGAACCGAAGAAACGGTGCAAGGGGGTACACAACCAATATAACTGTTGAAAAAAAAATGAACAAGAAAAATCAAATGTTTATTATCTTGAATAAGAGGAAGCATATCCAGTATCATGTTCTTCCTCGAGAAAATTGAAATAGGTGTTTGTTACTGGAGCGTCTTTACATATGGCAGGAAATGAAGTCTACTTTCATTTATTTAGCAGACAAGAGAACATTTAAAGTGACTCATATTGGAAATATTTACTTAAGGGAGCAAGGACCTGAGGCGCGTTTACATGCATTTCTTATGGAAGACAAATGACCCATTATCTCAGATACGGTTGGATCGATCTCAACCAAACCTTGCATACACATTTTGTTCCGTTTTACAAATTTAAGATGGTAGGATTTTAATAAAGTACAAAATATACGTTGCACATAACTTTTAAAAATTTTGCATTTTTATTTAACTTTTTTACGACCATTTTTTATCATAAAGTACAAAGCGCGATGAATTTTACAACTCCCTCCACCAGGTACTTTCCCAGTGTTACTATCAACATAATAAGACAAAAATCAGAACTATAGTCCTGAAAATAATAGGGCAAATGTTAAAAAAAAAGCGTACTTTTCAGGAGATTTAAATAACTAAAAACATATTTTTGTTACTCAGGAAGCAATTAAAACTTCTTTTTAATTTTTTTTTTTATTTTTTGTTTTTCATTTGACACTGGCTACACTGATTATCATTTATAACCATAAATAACATTAACCTTCTAAAAACAATTTTGTTTATGCCATATGTTTTTGGTCTTGTTTATGCGTGTTTTGAATTTTGATTTGAAGGAAAGTTGCGTGATTGTGTTTTGTTTTGAGTTTTATTTGGTGTATATTTTTATTGTTACTTTTTTTATTACTAGAATGACAAAGCGTACAGGTATTTTTTAAAGAAAAGAAGAAAGTGTTTGGTGGTTCCTTGCACAAATAAACAAAAATTATAGAACTTGTTCATATCAGACTCCTGTATCTAGTACCAGCTTTTCCACCATGCCAAGTTCATCTGCATCAAAACTTTCTCATCAGTTAGTTAGTAGAGTATAACAGTTTTGTGTCAGTTTGTAAGTGTTTCACATTGTAAATGTAGAACTAAGCAAAACAGTAAGTTTGTTGGCAGAGTGCAAAAAGTGTCAGAGATATATGCTTATCCATTTGTGCTCGAAATGGGCTAGCATTCACCATAAAAGTTGAGTGCATAAGCTGTTCAGGTAGTGACTCAGTGAGGAATTCTAAACAATCTTCTTCTAAAATTGATGGTATGTTAGCTAGCAGTAAAAATGATCATACCTAATTATTTATAATATAAAGATAATAATTATTATCATTACACGTAGAGATCCTTTCTAAACATTGTATGTTCCAGATAGTGGTACTAAAACATAAATGGACACAATAAACGTCCGGTTTGCATGCAGCCTACGAGCAATAGGAAAAGAACCGGCATCAGGGTAATTGTTCTGTGGAATGATGAACCTGTCTCCTCCAGTAGCCAAGTTTCAAGAGGTACCACCACCCTTACCATGGGCTCCTTAATATTGGGTCTCCGATTTTCTGAGCTCGGTAAGGGCTGCCGGTTACCTTTTCCATCATCCTTAATCTATTCTCATCCTTATTCTTCCTTCTCGCCCTCACTGTCTTCCTATCGGATTAAAAGTCCCAAATTAAAAAATAAGATGGCTGCGGTTTCTAGGGTTATAAATTCCGGACGTAAAATCCTGCCCCATTCGGATGTCCGGGAGGGCAGGGCCCAAGCGACCTCGGTCATCGAAAGTATCAACTTTCTGATTCACTACTGCAACATCCGCGGTATCAGGTCTAATCTTAATGCTATTCACCAACATCTTGAACAATTACAACCTGATATATTGTTTCTATCTGAAACACAAGTCTCCTCGGAAAGCTCCGAGTCACCCGACTTTCAATTTCCTCAATACCACCTTCACTCTAACTTTCGATATAAAGTAGGCGTATGTGCCTACATCAAGGACAGAATTGCTTGCAAGAGGGTTTCTTCCTTAGAAAATAAAAATTTTGACGTGATTTGGTTTAAACATTCTGGTCCTAATTTTGTGAAATTCTACTGTTGAATTTATAGGTCTCCTAATGACAGCAACTTTCAAGACTTCTTCGATTACCTTAGTATGAAAGTTGACTATCTCCTGTCTCAATTTCCATCTTGCGATATCTCATTTGTAGGCGATTTCAATGTTCATAACTCTAATTGGCTTCAATTTTCATCTACTACAAATCCCGCTGGTCATAGTGCAGAAACATTTGCTATTTCATGTGATCTCACACAAATGATTTCTGAACCCACAAGAATCCCTGATAACCCTAACCATACTCCACATCTTCTAGATCTCTTTCTTACATCAAACCCTCTTGTTTATAAAACTTCCGTTCTTTCGCCTTTAGGTCTTTCCGACCATTGTCTAATAAAAATCATTTCTACTGTACCTAATTCCTCTGTTGTTCGCAAAACCGATAGAACCTTGTGGTGTTTTAAGTCAGCTCGATGGAGTGATTTACGGGATTTCTTTGCAACCTTTCCATGGCGTGAATATTGTTTTAAGTCGTCCTCTTCTTCGGACATCGCTCTTTCAGTATCTGAAGTCATCCTCATGGGAATGGAGTTATACATTCCGAAAAAACAGTACCGTGTAGGTCATTCACGTTCCCAACCCAGGTTCAATAAGGCTTGTTCTGATGCAATATCTTTAAAAAATAAATGTTACATTAAATGGAAATCTAATAAATCGGTCGACAGTCATGTAGAATACGTTGGTGCTAGAAATATCTGCAAAAGTGTCATCACTAAAACTAAAAAGTTGTTCGAACAACGAAAATGCAATGAACTAGCTACATCTCCTTTAGGCAGTCGTAAATTTTGATCTTTAGCAAAAGCCATTAGTAAAAACTTTCGAACATCTTCATTTCCCCCCCTGACATCTATTGACGGATCGGTAGTTGCTGATTCTGTAGACAAAGTCAACGTTTTTGTGGATTTGTTTGCATCAAACTCGTGTCTCAATGATTCTGGAAAAGATGTGCCCCTAGTCAACTCTTCTTCATGCGTTATGAAACCAATTCATTTTCGGTACAAGCTCTTGGAATCGATCATCAGTAGGCTTGATCTCAATAAGGCGACTGGCCCAGACGGTATCCCAGCTATTGTCTTAAAGAAATGTTCCCCCGAACTAGTACCAGTCCTATCTAAGCTCTATACGATCTCTATATCTTCTGGAGAATTCCCTTCATCATGGAAGTTAGCAAATGTTCAACCTATTCCCAAAAAAGGTGATAAGACCGATCCCTCAAAGTACAGACCAATTGCCATCACTTCCATTTTGTCTAAAATCATGGAAAAGCCATCAATCAGCAACTGCTCACGTTTCTTGAAACTAACAAACTCCTTAGTGACCACCAATATGGGTTTAGGCAAAGTCGTTCAACAGGCGACCTTCTTTCATATGTGACCCAAGTTTGGAACAATACAGTAGAGCAGTCCGGTGAAACAGTTGTAGTCGCTTTAGATATCTCAAAGGCATTTGACCAAGTTTGGCATAAGTGTTTACTTGCCAAACTCACCTCGTTTGGGTTAAATGATGCGCTCATCAACTGGGTTTCTAGTTTCCTTGATAAAAGACGAATACGTGTCGTAGTTGATGGCTTTTTTTCAAAAGAAGTTAGCATTAACGCGGGCGTACCACAGGGATCCGTTATAGCGCCTACACTTTTTCTGCTGTACATAAACGACCTTATTTCCTCAACAACTAACCCCATCCATTGCTTTGCTGACGATAGCACTCTTCACTTTAGTTCATCTCAGTCTACTCATAGTGATAATCCACCTTCTATGTCAAATCAAGAAATTAAAGCTGAAATGGCAAATTCAATCAACAAACACATTCAACGTATTCTCAAATGGGGAAGCAATAATCTAGTTAAATTTAATGCTAACAAAACTCAGTGTTGCCTTATGTCCGCCAAAAAAGATCGATCATTTCCTGTTGTAAGTATGAATGGCTCAGTTCTTAAGTTTTCAGACTCTATTACTCTGTTGGGTATGACTGTATCTTCAAATCTCTCATGGGTTGACCATCTTCTGTCAGCTACCAAAACAGCTGCTCGTAAAATAGGCTTTTTGTACAGATCTAAGCAGTACTTTACCTCTCGACAACTACTTGTGCTGTATAAGGCCCAAATTCGGCCTCATCTGGAATATAATTCTCACCTTTGGGTTAGTGCTCCCCAATACGCTCTCGATATCGTTGATCGTATTCAAAAGAGAGCGATTAGGCTTATAAATGACCCGTCTTTAACTTCTCACATACAGTCCCTTGAGCATAGAAGGATGGTTTCAGTTCTTTCTTTGTATTATCGTTATTACAACGGCTATTGTGCTGGTGAATTACATTCTTTGATACCATCTCCGGCTATCTTTGCGAGAAACACTCGGTTCGCTCAATCACATCATCAGTATGCAGTACAAATCTCCACTTGTCGTACCAAACGGGCGCAATCCACATTATTCTACACGGCTTCTAAACTCTGGAATGATCTCCCTAGTTCCTGTTTTCCTCTCACTTATGATATGAGAAAATTTAAGGTAGCTGTTCATAGGCATCTATCCATCCTCCTAAGTGTTCCTGAGTGCTTTAGCACGATAGGCCTTATTTAGCCTGTTCAGGTCCACAATCATAAAAAAAAAAAAAACTACACAATGCTATACGCATGGCTGCTGAAAAAATTGCTAAAGCATCTATGAAAGCAGAAGTTGAGGAAGCTTGCCAAATCAGTGAAAGTAGAGATTTAGAATTTTCTCTTGGCGGCCCTTCACTAAATGAATTGTTTCGGCTGCCAGCATTCAATACTAAAAAAATTCATATACTAGTTAAAAATAATGAATTTGCTGATGTACCTATATGTAATTACATTTGAATTATAAAATGAAAACTGTTTATATCTTAAAAAATATTATTAATTTTATTAAATACATAAATAAAAAGTTTACCTCGAGTAGGATTTGAACCTACGACCTGTACTTTGCTAGAGTACCGCGCTAACCAACTACGCTATCGAACTACAAGCCCCAATCGATGTAAATTTTGTCTTTATGCATGTAGAACTGATGTAAATTCTAAATTTAATGAAATAAGAGTCACATTACTTATATTAATGGAATGTGAGCCTGCAATATCGCAATATTGCGATATGGAGTTAGAGTTCTGAGGGGGGAGATACCACGCCAGCATTCGCCTAAATAGCCGCACATGATGTGCGTATACGCAGTGATCCGCTGCTATATGTGTATGAGGAGAACCCCCTGAAAAAACCTCATACAAGGTAGACGGTAACGGGGATCCAACGCATTACCTTCTGAATGCTAAGGACACTGTGTTACCACAGATCCCACTAGCTCGGTCGATCGATGATGTCTGACCATCTAATCAGGTCAGTACCACACAATGTAAAAAATCTAAAATTTGTCGTGATTTCAATATTTAGTTTAATTCATTAATTGTTAACAAAAGGAGTGTAAATATCCTTTCTGTATACAATCCCCTTGAACTTATTTGCAATAATGCAAATTCAAGAACAAATCAATCGCTAAGTGATTTATCTTGACTTGACTGACAATAATGTGACTACTACTCAAATTAATTGCCTGCCTTATTTTGACTTTCCTGGCACTAATTAAAACATTAGAATTTATTTACAAGTCTGATATTTAATTACTCGCAAACCTCAACTCTGATCAAACGAAGTGGCCATCTAGTGGTAGGTACGTTGTGCTATCTGAATTAGATAGGCTAGATGAGGTAAGTGTTGCATCATGAGGGGCAGGTAAAAAAAATGAGACTACTTAAATTAAAATCAATTAGCTTTGCGCAGCGGTTGTTCAGCCCGTTAATATACTATTGTGGGAAAGAACCACCAATAAAACCCACTTTATTCATAAATAAGTAATTGCATAAGTACATTATTAAATCAAATAACACTAAAAAAACAATCAAAGGGTTAAATATATAACAAAACACCATTAAATCGGGTTAAAGTGCGTACAAAATTATAACATTAAGAGAAAATGAATAGAATGTAGTTTAGTTACACAGAAACGCAATAATAAAATAAAAAAAACACATGCAGTCACACGCACAATTGGGTCATAAATAATCAAAATAAAAATCATAATAAAAATCGTAATACCAATCATGCCGGCCTTTAAGTAAATAGGCACATAAAACAATAAAGCAAATTACGGTACATATAAAATACAACAACAGTACAATTGTACAGGTGATAAGGTAATGGCAAGGACAAAAGAAACAGACAAGAAATTTACAAGTACTCAATTGTTTAGTGACCACCAAAGCACAAAATACATAAGTCAAATTACCGTAAAGCACATACAAAGAGAAATCAGCTCGCAGGCAAATAATTCTACTTAAACAAACTGACAAAAAAAAACTCATTAAAACAAAGCCTTACAAGGGTAAGTTATAAATAGGTCCTAACATCGTGCCCGATGTATAAGTTTGAGTGCGTTACAAAAATACGGTGCTCCTCTCTCAGGGTACACATTAATCTATACAACAAAGAAATAAAATTCGAGGTGTTTAATGGTCTGGTCCGGGAGTGTCTACCTACTTGGCAATTGCCTTTTATATGATACCAGCGGTATTTTTTAATTGTTTCCATAACCACCTTAATCAGAAACAAATTGGAATATAGTGTACTGATAAATAACGATCATAAATACCTGTATAAACCGGTTCTGCATAGCATTGATAAAGATGCTACATAAGAATTAAATTAAAATGAGCATGTGACAACGGTAATTTTACACTAATGTTATGCGGTGAAATCAATGGGCGATGCCTTGCCATCAAATCGGGTCAACATTTATTTCCTAGAAGAAACTATAAAAGCTAGAAACTTTGTAATTGACATTTATTATTTTAAACAAATTTGTAGATCAGCTCAAGAAATTCAGTACTGTACCCTTAAAAGTCCGGGTAGTTTATATAAATCAAATAACTGTGTATGGCATGTTTCCCCTAAAACAACTCTAACAATGTTGACATATCTATATATGATTATACTAAGAGGCCCCCTGCAAACTACTCGATGTGTGTGAAAATTAATATAAGGATACGTACTCTTTGTCTTGTTACATTTTTTGATAGAATGAAAAACAGCTATGGCAATTTTCTTCAAAATTTATATTGAAACGCCTAGTAACATCCATTGTAAAACAATTTAGTTGACTTAGCTCATTTATGACAATTCTCTCTTGTGCTAGTATCGAAATCCCACTCCCATTAGTCAAATGATGCATGTATAATATAGATATGGATTAAAGCCCTACAATTGTAGTCCTAAGTGTCCATTTAAAATCGGTCTTGTAAACAGTGTTGTATAAAAATATTATTTCTCAACTATTAATTTACATATTTCCTTGAAACTGGTTTGTTAATACGTGGTGCTTTCTAGAGATGGTAAGAACGCATGTTAAATGTTACGTTTAACTTTATACTGTAATAAATAATGTTTAGTTTCGCTAAATGATATATATTAATAATACGTCAATGACGGTTACTAAGAACTTAACAGATGGTTGCCAAGGAGGCCATTACACAATTCAACGATTTTGAACATAGTTCCACATTTTTTACAATCCTGTAATATACGAACCATTTTCTTCTAGCATAAAGCGGAATATATTATGGTTTTGAAAGAGAGCACATAATTTTAACATGATGCTTAGCATTTGATTTTAAATTAACGATTAATATTTTAGTTTTTATAAATATAAAAATTCTTGTTATTTAAATAACATATATTTCAACTTCGGATGAAATCATCATCAGTGGGTGTGATTAATTAAACTAAACTAATATATGTCAAACTTGACAAATTGTTAACAAGGTAACTATTGTAAATTAAAAATTGTCTAAAATGTAGTTATAACATATAGCTAAATTTTCAATGTCTTTTTTACTGTTGCATACAATTTTATCATTAATTTTAATAAACATTTCTAATATTAAACGTTTTTTAAAATTCGGTGCTATTTGTAATATGTTGGCATTGTTATATTTAAAAATGTGGTCCGTTTCATTAGAATGTTTTGATAATGCAGTGCTATTTGGTTTAACTCGGGTATCAGGCTTGTGTTGTGTAATCCTATTTTTCAAGGGTTGCAAAGATGTACCAATATAAACCAAATTGCAGGAACCACATGGAATTTGATAAATAGTGTTTGTTATTTTATCTTTAGATAATTCTGGAATTTTAATATGTAGCAGAGTTTTCAGGTTCTCAATGTCGTCTACCTTCATCTTCACCAATTCATCGCAACGACATGCCCCTGAGATACCAATAATCAAAACTATCTAAAAAAAATACAAAATATAAAGCCTCGTTTTCATTCTATTTCTAAAACTTACCTTCATTGCGAAGTATTTTTCGTCCGACGCTTCCGATAAAAATTTGTTAAATTGGTCTTTTGTAAATACTTTGGCCTGCTTTGGGGTGTATCTTCATTCTGCTTCTTTAGATATGCACGAAGTTTCAAGTATTTGCTTATACCTACGCCATGTCCAATGCTCAATAATGATTTTATCATCGAATATTGGGACCACATTGTCGAGCTTTTCATTTTTGTTGCTAATTCGACAAAATAAGCTAACATTACGGTTTCCGAGTAGCTTTTAACACTTTTTTCATCGCACTATTATATAAATTGCTGAAAAGCACGTTCATATATTTTGCTCGATCCTGTAGGTAATAAATTATTTATTGCTGTATTAGCCGCTTCAGTAATTTCTGCCCGCGTGTAATTCTCAAAATTCATCATACTCCTAACAATGTAATATTTTAATTTACACAAATAGGAACAAAAAGTTTAATAAAATACTACAATAACACGGATAATCTTCACAATTTTTAACTTGTTTAATGCATTGTTTTCAACGAAACCTAGCAACGTCTACTGCTGCTTGCCAAAGCACGCTAACTAAATCTAACTATTCCTCATTTTCACAACCTAATTATTTTTCCTTATTTCACATTTAAGTGTAAAAAACGCGTGAAGAAAAATAGTATATTTTATGCGGAGCAAAGTGATTTTTGGTGGCTCATCTGTATTTGCTGGACTCACTACGTTCGTCCTACAGATTCGCCACAAAAAGCGTCACTTTAGCTCCTTATAAAATAATATACTATTATTTAATTTCCGTTTTGTAGATCGTGTGTTGTTCCGTACCAAATATTTTTATATTTACAAGAAATGACTCCAAAAAGTATAGTGCACTATCGCATGTATTCTGTAACCCGAAACTATGTTCCGAGCTTACATGGCAAGCTGATCATTGAATAAAAGGTCTTTTTCATTTAATATATCTTTATAAATACCGTGTTTCTTTAGTGTGTAGCAGTACACAATACTGTTTGTCTGAAATTAAAAACCTTCTTTAAATATGTGTTTTCATTGAACGTACAGTAACTCAGCAGATCTGTACCATCCACGAGGCCTCTACTTGTTGAAGTAGATGTATTTTACCTCAACTACTGTATAGGCAAGCAAGAAAAGTGCAAAATAAAATTGTGCGTTAAATACCACACTACAATTGCCTGATCGAATAGTTTTGCAGCTATAATTTTGCACATTCGACCTGGCGCCCCAAGTTAAACGTTAGTAGAATAACGGCACCTTGGCCGCCATTTTGTTTTTTGTGACGTTACAAGCCCCGCCCACTGGGACACCTTCCCCTCCACTTTTTGTACACACCCACGTGGGAGGCGTATTTTGGCCTTAAGATTGAGCTAGGGGTCAGGCCTTGGAGTTGGTCTTGGGGGTTGACCTCGGAGTTGGGCGTTGCTAGGAGTGGCGGCCATCTTGGCAGTTATCTTGCCGGCGATCTAGTCGACCATTTTTGTTTTCTTAGTCCCGCCCAGTCTCTGTGCTCAGATTGGAGGACTAAGTCTCAGCATTCTGACTGGTTATGGTTGGAAATTTGAAATAGCGTTCTAACCAGGGCCCTAGTCTTGTAAGACATGTACAGAAACTTGTTCTCGGGCCTTCGCCCCTTGTCGTGGCCCCCTGGTTGGAATTTGAAATTGTATTCTACATATAAAGATGACCATGACAAGTGTTTTTCGTAATAAAATTTTTTTTTTAATCTGCTTTATTGTTATTAATATTTCAAAAGATATAAAAATACCCAGACATAGACATTGAACATATCGATTATGTTCTATGCAATTTTTGATACGACGCATCATTTAGCAACAAAACATTCATAAGGTTGAATGTGTTACCACAATTTTTTCAATATCTGAATAACGACCTCGAGGTTGTAAAAAAGTCACCTTCAACATAAAACGGAGGATTCATGTATTGTAATGGGTGAAATTTTGAAATGACCCTGTATTTATATTTTATGGAAGCGGTCGGCCTTTGCATTTTTAAGTTAACATGTATTTATGTCTATTAATACAACACAAGGTAAGTGTAAAAATTAATTAAATGTGAATGAAAATGGTTTAACTGTATTATTGATATCTTATAGAAGTGGAAGCCTTGGATTTTTTTTTTAATTATCATCTATTTATGTCTAGCGATTTCACCTTCAACATTATACATGCAAAAATTGCTTTAAAATAAATGAGTAATTAAGTAACAACAATAGCATACTTATTTTACCTCGAGAAAAGGTCACCTTCAACTGGCCTTGAAGTTGGCCATAGGCCTGGCCTTGGAGTTGGCCTTGGGAATTTCCTATGACTTAATTCGGCCTCGGAAAAAGCAAAATACATTAAGGACTAAAATTAAATGCTAAATAAAATAATAACGTTAGTCCAAATTTTTTCAATATCTGAATAACGACCTCGATGTTGTAAAAAAGTCACCTTCAACATAAAACGGAGGATTCATGCATTGTAATGGGTGAAATTTCGAAATGGCCCTGTATTATTGATATTTTATAGAAGCGGCCGGCCTTGGAATATTTAAGTTAATATGTATTTATGTCTACTAATATAACACAAAGTAAGTCTAAAAATTAATTAAATATGAATGAAAATGGTTAAACTGTATTAATATCTTATAGAAGTGGTAGACTTGGGATCTTTTTAAGTTAACATGTATGTATGTCTAGCGATTTCACCTTGAAGTCAACCTTCAGCATTACACATCCAAAATTACTTGAAAATAAATGAGTAATTAAGTAACAACGACAACATATTTATTTTACCTTGAGAAAAAGTCACTTCAATTAGCCTTAAAGTTGACCATACGCCTGGCTTTGGAGTTGGCCTTGGGAATGTCCTATGACTTAATTCGGCCTCGAAAAAAGATACTATAAATAAGTACATTTGAGTTTAGTTAATTTGGTTCGACTTGAAGAGCACTACGTTATCATTTTTAAATGTTAATCAAATGAGATACAGGAACTTGTTTTCGGGCCTTCGCCCCCATAGGTGGAAATAGTATTCTAATAGGCGGGCCCTAATTCTATCTCGTAAGGCAAGTATAGGAACTTGTTAGGGTCTACGCCCCCTTGTCGTGGCCTCCTTAACGATAAATCGTATTCTAATAAAGGGCCCTAATGCTAACTTGTAAGACAAGTATAGGAACTTGTGTTAGGGTGTGCGCCCTCCTGTCGATGTCCCCTTGTTGCGAAATTTGAATTTGTGTCGCCATCTAGTTGTGTATGGACTAATGAATATTTTCTGTAATAGGGGTTGATCGTGTTCGTGTCTGTCTCTCTCTCTCTCTCTCTCTCTCTCTCTCTCTCTCTCTCCAACCCCCCCCATTTTTTATCGGCCTTCTTCGACCGTGATTCGTCGCTATCGACGCTATCATCATCATGGTTTTTGTAACAAGTAATTTAAAGATTTTATACCAAATAAAACACATTTAATAATTTATATAATACTTAATTATAATACAAAATTCCAAGCCGTTCTTAAATGACAGGTTCTACGATCTTCAGATTGTACGGCCGATATGTACTTTATACAAATATATTGTCCAAACTAACATTAAGATGACGGACTGTTGAATGATGAAAACGGTGAAGCTACGGCAAGGGAAGTTATTAAATTAGGTCTTTTTCTTTAACAGATAAAACAATGTGATTGATTTTAGATTGTGACAAATAAAGAAATAAAAGAATTCATACCCAGATCTTACGGCCTCGAGGTAATAGAAATGCTTTTGATCCGGCCCATTCGAAATTGCATCCCGAAAAAGGTATTGTTGCCTGAACCGAAAAAGATTACAGCAAAACTGCATCTGTACTAGATAAGGGCTGGGCTGTAACCGATGGTCAGTTATGAATGTATAAATGATGTAACGTTACCAAGTTTCTTAAACAATTTGGTTTAGTACAACGATTAATCAGTCACAGGTCATAATATTTATTAAAATAATCAGCAGCAGTCATAACGTTTATTAAAGCTTATTGAACTACAAAAATTAATTACAGGTAAATTACAATATTATACAAATATTTACATTCTGGTTCTAAATCTGTATGACACCGTGTAACAACTTTTTTGTGGTTGTATTAAAAAGTATATTAATTTAAGAATCGTTCATTTATTTGGCGTAATATTAGAAAAGTTTTTAATTATTAATATGTAGAATTGAGAATGGCAATTTAATTGGCATTTCCTAGAACAAATCTTTTGGGAGTAATATTACATAAAGAGTTTTAGTTCCCTTTCTTAAAAAATTGTATTCATATTATGGTATCCGCGCAACGCAAGAAAACTTTTAGGGGGAAATACTCATTTGAGTTATTCTGAAAGTTTTTTTTTCAATTCACTTGTTGCTAATGTAATAGCATGCAGCATGTAGTTGTGGGTAATTTTCCCTAAATATTTGTGTAAAGTGCCATCATTGATGGTAAGTTATTTTTTTTTTCTCATTATAGTTAAAACTAAAGCCTTTGCTTTTTTTTAAGCACTTTGTTTTTTTGCTTTTTTACTTTTTACTCACTTACTTATGTAATGGAATTAATTTTTAATTTTTACTTTTAAAGTACCATTTTTTAACTACCTTATTTTACTTGGTTTACATCATAAGTCGCAATTTTTTACATACTAAAAACGTCAAAGTAATGCATTGATTATTATGGATTCAAATTATTAAGAATAAATTATCAAGATAATTCCATTGGGGTGTGGCTGGTAACCTTAGATCTGGAGATTGCACCTCAATGATGCTATAATTATTTCGTCTAGTTGACCGTTCCGTTTCATGTGTCACCAGTGGTAATATACATGAACTATAATTATTTCCATAATTACTATGATTTAATAATTATACAATCTAAACGTTTCATAACATGATCACCATTAATAATAAGTATTATACAGAACTGTTTAAAGTATGATTTTTAGTAATTAAAGAATAGATTTAAAACTTTTCCATTACAATTGGATATTAAATAAACTTTAGTGTGTTTTGTAATTTTATTTTCATTTTGAGTATTGTTGTATTATTATTAATAAACTTGGTTTAGCTGTTCCAATAACGTAACGTATATTTAAAAATAGCTTGGCGTCCGAGGTATCATTTTATTGTTTTTATATTACATATTTTTCTTATTAATTAAGTATAAGTAAAATAATTAAGCTGATGAAAAGCATGCAGTATTTCAGGTATGTTAATTAAACTCTAAATTAGAACTCTCCCCTATCTCAATCTACCGATGAGCCGACGGCAGTAGCGATTATTATTTGGTAATCATTCGATCAATTACAAATTGGTTATTACAACATCGCTTTTGTTTTAATGTTACAATTTGACGCCATTTAATAATTGTTGTTATAACCGCTTGTACAAATTGAAATTTATTTATTTTGATGATTTTTTAAATCATTCAACTTTTCGTTCAGAAATTATTACATTTCGAGAAACATTCGCCTTAGGGGTTTAAAAAACGCTGTTAAGCTTTACACTCGTATCAATTTGAAATTGTAGAATAACATTAATAAAATTATTTATATTCGGATGTGCGGAATAAAACGAAGAATTGCATTTCGAGTGAAAAGATTCACAAGCGTTTGTGGTCCTTTGTAGCGATGACGAATGTTCGATCCAAACATGAGGTGGAAAATGAGAATTTTCACTAAAGTAAGGTATCACAAAATTCCGTCACTTTTTTATTTCCCGGCTTAATTTCTGCAAAATCAATAGCAAACATTTCTACTACGTCTTTAGGGTGAAGAAATGGTAATTCAAATATGTAAGTTACAATCTTAGTGATTTCCGTTTGATTTTCGTTCTTCCTTTAGTACTCTTGAGCTAAGCCTAATTGCTGAATTTTTCGATACCATGACTGCCCTGAGTGAAATCTACAACCTCGAGCAACAGCTTCTGGAAACGCCTTGTAAATACTTTTATAAATGGCGGTTTCAAATCGGCAGTTATGATTTTCGGCGAAACTGGATACCTGAGTTTATCACATTCTTTTTTAAGATATTTATAGGCGTGATAATATGTAAAGGAAGTTTTATTAGGAAGAAGACAAAATACTAGAGGTACATAATAATCGTTTTTACGACCGAGAATGGTAAACAATTCAGTAAAAACGGAGTTCCATCAACATACCAACAGAAAGTAGAAGAGAAAAATTTTAAATTTGTCAAACAGGAAAAAATGACAATATCATTTTCTTTGTTATTTTTAAGCAGGAAACATTGATTAGTATGGGTCACAATAGGAGACGATTCAATTGCAGTATGGAACTCGGAAGTATTTTTAGGCAGCTTAATCATTGCGGAAGCTCTAGCATTGTATATATTTTGCCTCATTCTCACAATGTCCTTTGTAATGAAGGTATGAATGCCTTTGTTGTTAATTTCACTTCGAATGAGTTTAAGAGGCTTTTCACAAATATCACCTATTGCTTTGCGTTTACAGAGTTAGAATACTTACCAGTTTTCTATTAAAAACATATTCTGTTAACTTCCCGCGATTCTGATCCAAAACCGACTCCACTATAATATTTTCCATACTTTGAGTTTTTACAAACGCCTCACACGTACGTTTGCTGCAGTGCCACCGTTTCACTATATCTTTGGCTAACATTTTTTGAAAGCTAAAGGTATAGCCGTCAATCAATGACAATAATTTTCCTTTTTCACTGGTACAAACTGTAATTTCCATTTTGACGCGTTTTTAAACTTTTAAATATTTACTGCTATAACGCATGGTGAAATAACTGCTTAATTTTCCATTTTTATTTTATTCCGACGGATACCCTCCCCCTATAGTCTGTGATTACTTAATTGGGTAGATATTATTGTACTGTCCTCGCCAGGAATGTTTACCGCTACGTCATCATATACAACCATATGGTGTAATATGAAAAACAACAGTCAAAATTATTTTTGTTATAATAAATTCTGATTAGAAAATATACCCCAAGATGGCAGCATTTAGAGCTGAAGTATTCCAAAATACAATTATTTATTCATTGTAATTTATTTTGTAAAAATTAGGGAACGTTGATTATCGTAATGATAACGGTTGAAAAACAATATTCTTGAACTCTAACAGGTGTTTGGTACGTTATTTTTACAGCCTCAAGGTTATAACCTACAAACAACGCAATTTTCAACAAGATGTAAACATTTAATAATTGCAACGGAATTATAAAACATGAGAATCGTCGTGTTGTAAGTTGCTGATAGACAATCATATAATTGATTACAGATTCAATTTATTGGTTAAACAATTTGCATGGAACAACTGTCGAGCTGCACTATTTACACTTTGCAAGGCTACTACATTTCATAATCATAATTTCTTATTGTTGATACTAATTCAATAGGAATGATGGCCCACAATAAGATGGTAACATTAACATACAAAATGGATGTTGAGTTACGTGCCTAAATAAAATGGAACTATTATTCGTAGGAAGATGACAATTAATGTGGAACGTAAATTCTATGGGAAATGTGCAAATTAACATATTGAGAAGCATTTTACCACAAAATATATTCTACTTACATTATTGAAATACGAGAAATTGTACTAAATATGAACTAACACACTTGTATTTACTAATTGTACCTTGTAGAAACATGCTTTTTAAAGTGTAAAACTTTCTAATTGGAGTCACTATCTACATCCGAGCTTTCAGAATAGTTTCCGATGTTAATAACCAGTTCGTCAACTGTGATGTCCAACATTTCTTCCCGTTTATACCATTGCTTTATTGTTTCTTCAGTATGCCCCACACAATTATCCCATACGGTTACATCACATTGCTGTAAAGCTTAGTTACTGAAATTCGTTCTTATTGATTTTGTGTGGTACGTGGGTGTATAAACTGCTTAAGGTATGTTTTGTTTGAATTAGGTTATTACACATTAAACAAACACCAAAGGCCAATCTAAAGTATATCAGTCGCTTCTAAGACAGTTACGGAAGATGTCTTCCTTGGTTTCCACCTTGCCTATGAACTAAATCATATTGTAGAAAAACCGATTTAACAAATCAGCGTTGACATTGTACAATTTTATCATTGTGTTATTAGGCACCATTTTCTGTTCGTCATATGGACTAAATCCATTGGGAAAAGGTTTAGTTGTATTGTTATGATGACTGAATGCTACATTTTTAATTTCATTTTATTGGACGCCATTTCTAATTGGCCATATTGGACATTTTTATAGACCATTTGGTTCGTATTGTCGTGACGTGCAAACAAAATTTTTCTTATTTGGCACTATTTTATGTCCGTCATATTTAAAATCTTTATGTATAAAGCGATTTCGTTAGCAAAAAGCGTGATTATACTGTTATAATGAACAAAAACTAAATTTTATTCTTTTATCATGTTGGACGCCATTTTGTGCTCGACATTATGCACATTTTATGAAAACTCATTATTAGCAACACTTTGCTCTTCTGTCGCTATTTTGTGTATGCCGTTAAGAAATCTATTCATAGACTGGTTTTGTTGGGAAACATTATTATAATGTTAGTTGGGTTGATCGGCCTATTTCCTCAGTTTATGTTTTGGTAGTACGACATTTCGGAAGTGGACTCTGGTTACGTCATCGGGCTTAGTTCTGAGGATTGATTTCGCGTTTGAGTTGAATTCATTTATTCTGATTTTTACTCAAGCACTTGGACTATTCTGCGATTCAAACTTGGTACCTTTCACTTACTAGTCTGGTACCTTAATCACTGAGTAATTAATTCAATATAAAACCTCAAGCCTGATGACAGAAGCAGAGTCCGTTTCCGAAACATCGCGCTACAAGACCAAAAACTGTACAAATAGACTGATGGGCTCTACTAATATGAGACCATAGTTACAAAACACTTATAATAAATACATTATTATTATAACTTTTGATTTTTATTGTGCACCATTTTGAATCCTCCATATTAAATATATTTATTTACAGCCAATTTGGATTTAAGGTAGGTTATTCGGCATTATTTTATGACCACAATAAGGAGTAATACAGATAGTCCAAGGTGGAAATCATTTTATTTCATTACACTGTATCACAGTTAAATGCTCTATGAAATTGATTTATTAAAATCTTTCTTTATGAATAAGGACATACAAAAGTACATTCTCATTATGCGCAAAATTAAATTCATTTTATAGACAAAGGGACGAGTATCCTAATTCATTTTACATCAATAAAAGGAAATCCCTTCTATAGTTCCTCCATTATTATAGAACAGCCTACATTTCAAACCAGTGCAAATCAGATTATCTGGTAAGACTTTTCGTTTAAATTCTTTGATTCACTAAACCTCACCCCTTTTATTTTAATATTAAATTTCTATGAACCCTTTGTTTACAGTACGATTTTGTTGGGTAAAAAATGGGCAGACTGCAATTTTTTTAAATACAAGCAAATTCAAGAAAACATTTTTCAAGTTAACTAACATATTGCAAACTTGATCCTGGCAACCATCTTTAACAACATAAAAGAAGAACGCGGTGTTTTATTATTGTTAATCTTTATAGCCATCTCGTCCAATATGCTTGTTGTAATATTTCTTTGCGTGCCCATACTAATTCTATCGCATTAAACTCACAGTGATATGGTGCTAATCTTAATACTTCATGTCCGTAGCTTCTTATTATTTCATCTACTTTGTACCTTTTTTGTATTTGAAGTGACTTAATTAGACCATACAACTCGGTTTTGAAGAGCGTGGGATTGTGACTGATGTGATTCTGTGTTAACCAGATAACCATATTGCCTTTTGTCCAGGATGAAGTTGGTAGCTTTTCAACTAACATTGAATGGTATGGTGAATTATCAATTATAATTAGTGAAGGCTCTTCTAAATTTGTTAGCAAATGTTCAATAAGCTATCTTTTAAACATTCATTTCACCATGATAATCTTCCTTTAACTATCTTGACGTAAATAATAGAGCAGCATGTTGTACAAATCCTCTGGCAGATCCGGCGTGAATAACAATAAATCTCTTGCCATTGTAGCCTTGAGGTTTTCATACACTCCTAATGTCTTCATCCTGCCTTGATTTTCCTAGATTTCCTTTGCAGTAGATCCACGTTTCATCCGTATAAATACTACTTGTCGACGATTAGGTGAATTGATCTCTTTAATGTATTGTTTAAGAAATTTAATTCAAATTTCTGCGATATAACTTTTTTCCAATAAAGCTCTATGGTTAGTTTTTTTAAATTTAAATCCTAGCGACTGGAGTGCACGATGAAGACTTCTGTCACTTATTAATGTGTGACTGTTACATTTAAACTTGCAACTGTGACATGTTTTTCTGTAAATAAATTAGTATGTCAAACATATGTAAAAGATTGTGATGTAATATTACTCACTTTGTGCATGCATATTGTATGACATAGGTATTCTTTATGTCCATTTTGGATGTTTCTGGTAGATTGACAGATTTTGTTTTGTTGTGTGGTCGTTTTGTTAAAACAGGGTTAGATGCAGCTCGAGACTTGATATTTCTTACCGTCTTCTGAGATATACACAAGGCGCTTGCCACACGCTTTAATTTCGTGAATGTAACAACTTAAGATATAAACACTTAGTGTCATACTTACTTCTTGGACAGCAGATACTAATATCAGGGGACGCCCATTTAAAGTGTGTAATAAATGATCATTCAAAGAAGTAAATGTAGGAAATGAGGAAAGTCAAAAGATAAACAAACAAATTGAGGTTATCTATTATTAGTCAAATGAGAATTAAATTCATGTGCATATACAACAGACAACTAAATTTTTTTAATTTCTTTATGATATACAACAAATTTATTTCGTCTTTATACGTTTACTCTTTCTAGTGCATTTGTTTAATCAATACCGTATGTCGATTTCGTGAAATGCACTACGAATGGTCACCATCCTTATTTTTATATGAGAAGACAGTATAAACAAATTGGATAGCTAAATTCATTAATTAATGACGTACGGTAAACATTCCTGGCGAGGACAATAAGTAGATAAATAGTTACACTGTTACACATAGTTACCTAGTTTATTCCCAATGCACTTGGAATAAATTAATCCAGCGCGGCTGTTTTAACTCATTCTATACGTGCTAGGAGGGATGCGTAAAACCCTTCAGGGTACGCTATTTAACAATATCGTTAGTTGTGCAGTATGTATATAGTTCAAAACTTACTAAAAACAAACCATCTCTTGGATTTTCTAAGGGCTTATTGAACGATCTTCGTATTTTTCGAAAAATATACTACCCATTGGCAAACCCAGCGGCGGCCTTAGGGCGGTGCGAGCGGTGCGACCGCACCGAGCGCCGTCATATGGAGGGCGCCGAAAACGGCTGAACGCCCGACTAGGTACCGATCGACTTACGCGCAAGTAGAGGTAACCAAACTGAAACAGCATACTGTTTCATGAGACATGATACTGAAACACTAGAATGTACTGAAACCCCATACCGAAACAGTGAAACAGCGAAACAGCACTCACCTAGTTTTATATTTCCACAACTAAAAAACAACATTGTTTTAAACAGAGCTCAGATATGTGAACTTCAGGACACCTGTCGCACTGTAAGAAGGTTTAATAGCAGTTAGGTGTATCAGGCACTTATAGGTTTTAATACATTGATTATTGTGCTGCTCAAGATTGGTCAATTATTACTTTATAAGAAGACAGAATTCAGTGAATGTTTTACACGTAGTCATTGGGTAATTTATAATAAGGCTGCTTCAAAGCAGTTATTTTTTGTAAGAAGTTTGCGATTGCTTTCTTTTAGTATTAGGTATTTTACTGTTTCTAGTTTTGATTTATAAAAGAAAGAAGTGTTTTTAAGAAGAATAGGTTACTGCAGTAATTGAAACGTACGACATACCAACTAAATTTATTTACATGACTGTTTCATATTTTCCTATGGCCAGCTAGTGCTCTACGCGCAAGCGACGAACGGGGAGGCGGTGAGGGGAACTGGTGAATGAACATTTGTTTGGTCAGTCACAGTCGCTCGCAAACATCGTCTGTTCGCGCACGGGTGTATTTGGATTTTGATATACCTACTTACTGTAACGTGTAATTATTAAATTGTTATTTATTACCGTAAATGTTACCAGAATTATTGTTTTTCTACCGATAAAACTACAGTACAGACACATTTCAAGCACGGTTCAACTCGGTTCAAGTAAGTATTTATGCGTGTTAGAGATAGATTTATTAATTCTGATATTCTGTTCGAATAATATCAAAAATAAAAAATTACGACAACTGCCATGGAGTAGATCCTATTTATTTACATGATATAAATGTATTTCTTACAGAAAATAAACATGCCGCTAAAAAAAACTATCAGGATCTCAGAACCTAAGAAGAAAAAAGCAAAAACAAGAGGATACTGAGAAAGCTGCAAAAGCACTTGCAACATTTTTTAAATCATCATCAAGCGTTCAACACACAGGAGAAGACAAAGAAGCTGATGAACATGAAGAGAAAAACACTGAAGATGATGCTACTCCTGGGACCTCATCTGAAGTTATTATAGAAGATATACCATCCACATCTTCTATAATAACTTCAGATGCAGCATGCCTTCAAGATGAAAGTGATGATATTTCAAAATGGCCGCCGCTTATTCATTCGTCCACACGAGACGAAATAATTATTCGTGGACCTGTACGCAATGAAATAAGCAACGAAGAGTACCCTAGAAAATATGATGGGCGTCATTTTTCCAATATAAATTTTCAAAGAGTAATGCCAAATGGGGAAACTTTTAATAGAAGATGGCTTGTATACTCAAAATTAGCAGACAAGGTATATTGTTTTTGCTGCAGTACATTTAATCGAAATGTCCACTCTAATTTGGGAAAAGATGGACTAAACGACTGGAGACACTTGTCGACACGTCTCAAAACTCACGAAACATCTACAGATCATCGACGTGCTATGAACAATTGGATAGAAACTTCGATTAGACTGAAAAATTTCTGTGGAATAGACAAACACTTGCAAAAACAGATTGAAGACGAAAAATCAAGGTGGGTCGCTATACTGGAACGAATGATGGCCATAGTATTCTTCTTAGCAGGAAATAATTTGTCGTTCAGAGGAAGCTCTGGATCTGAAACTTTATACACTAATAATAATGGCAACTTCCTGGGTTTGGTGCAACTTCTAGGAAAATATGATTCTGTGATGATGGAACACCTTCGCCGTATTGTTAGTAAGGAGACTAACGTCCACTATTTCAGCAAAAGAATTCAAAACGAGTTAATTGGCTTACTTGGAAGTGAAGTTCGAAATACAATTTTGACTATGATTAAGTCATCCAAATACTTCTCTATCATACTGAACTGCACTCCTGATGTAAGCCACGTTGAACAATTATCAATAACTTTCCGTTTTGTTGACACTAATGGAGAAGAAGTGAAAGTACGAGAGTGTTTCGTTGCTTACAAGCCGGTAAGTGACTCTTCAGGAGAAGGGCTCACTGGCCTTTTTCTTGATAAAATTGTGCATGAAGTTGACTTGGATATGAACGATTGTCGAGGTCAAGGGTACGATAATGGCTCCAACATGGTAGGAATAAACAAAGGTGTCCAATCCAGAATTCTGAACCAATATCCTCGAGCATTTTTTAACCCATGTGGCTGTCACAGCTTGAATTTGGTGGTAGCAGATGCAGCTAAATCATCCGTTAAATCGGTCTCTTTATTTGGATTTCTCCAAAGACTATTTGTATTATTTTCTGGATCAACAAAGAGGTGGGAAGTCATATCCAAACACATAGAAGGACTATCACTGAAAAAAGTTTGCGAAACTCGCTGGGAGAGTAGAGTTTCTAGCCTTGCTTCTGTTCGCTACAATTACTGTTCAGTTCGTGATGCTCTTTTGAATCTTCACGAAGAAACGAATGATTTAGTTGCTGCATCAGAGGCTTTGTCACTGATTCAGAATATGGAGCAATTTGAATTCTTAGTTACATTGGTGGCTTGGTATGATATACTGTTTCAAGTAAACATTGTAAGTAAAGCTATGCAGTCTGAAACTATGGATTTATCAAACGCATCGCAATTGCTGAAAAACTGCTCGGAATTTGTGAAGCAGTACCGGACTTATTCATCTGTTCAAATAACAGCTAAGGAAATAGCTTCTGAGGCTGGTATAGATCCCACGTTTAAGCCAGTCCGATCCCGGAGAAAGCGATTATTTGAGTATGAAGCTGCAGATGAAACACCAACAGATCCCGAAGAACTGTTTAAAATTAACGTCTTTTACCCTATGATAGATACAATTGAAAATGCATTGGTAACTCGGTTTGGACAATTATCCAAATTCAATGATACATGGTCTTTTTTGTATAACATCAAAATAATTCCTGATAAGTCTTTATTAGAAAAAGCCTGTGCAGATTTGCAAATGATTTTAACCGATGGGGAAAAATGTGACGTATCTAGTTGCGAATTGGTTGAAGAACTTTTGAGCCTGAATCCATTATTAAAAAACCTTGAATCAGCAGAGCCAATAAAAGTTCTTCAACTTATTAAAAAAAATGATTGGCAGGATATTTTCCCGAATGTGTGGACAGTGCTTCGGATTTTGCTGACCATCCCTATAACTGTCGCCAAAGGTGAACGAAGCTTTAGTAAATTAAAACGTACTTACGTTCGACAATGTGCCAAGAAAGACTGTCAGATCTTGCAATTCTATCGATAGAAAATGACATTGCCCAAGGATTAAATTATTCCGATTTAATAAAAAAATTTGCAAGCGCAAAGGCAAGAAAAGTGATTTTCTAGTTTCTAAGAGTTTTTAATTAAACAAATATAGTCAAACTAATATTTTTTCCTTTATTCTCTTCTTCTCGTCAAAAAAATTGACACGAAATAAAGAACATAAATGTAAAATTAATTAGGTATGTTATTTTTTTCGTGTCTATGTAAACTGGGGCGCCACCATAAGATCTCGCACCACCGAAAAGTTTAGCTAGGACCGCCCCTGCATTTCTCTTTGTACAATTATTTTTCTTCCATACAATAACTTTTACATTGTCATAACTGATATGAAAACCCCTTATGACGACTTTACTGTAAGTCTAATAATTTCAAAGCGATATGGCAATTTTTTTGTTTCATAAAATGTAAATGTTGATCTAGCTCAAAAGTAACACATTTACACCAACTTAATCTGATAATAAAATGTGATGTTCTTGAAATTTTCTAAGTAGTGTCAAGATGGATTTCATTTACCTGCCGAAGTGGTCTCCCGCAGGCTAAACGGTTTTAGTGCACTAACATTCCATTCGAGATTTGCTGATTGCCTAACCATTCAATCAACAGTTCTGCCATGAATTTTCAACTTTACGATAAAGCTATTTCGTGGAAGAGATATTTACAGTTGCTCAATTTTAAACGACAATTTGTTATTTTATGTTTATATGTGTCATTAATAAAAAGTTTTGTGTAGAACTAGTAATTATATGTAAGTAGATCATACCTACAGTCCGAGCCCAGTAAAAACTTATTTCTGACATAACCTTTTTCTATCTAACGTAATGCAAAAGAAGCAAACGTAAAATGCTAGGATATTAAATTAAAATACCTGGTGAGGTTCGCTGCATTAGCTTACTTAAAATATTTCCTTTTTTATACACATGTGAAGGTTAAGGTTATTCAGATATTCAAAAATAAATTTAATAGGTAAAAATATGTTTTTAAATTTCTTTATTACTTTTAACGTCACATCATTTTTTTTACATTTTGTAATTTTATGTAACACCACAATATCTTATTTCATTACCCCACTTTCATATTGTTTACTTATCTGTCTTATCTTGCAATGAATATAAATAGACATAAATAAAAATAAGCTTTCAATTAAACACTGATTTAAGAGAAATGAGGAAAGACGTTACCCAAATAAATCTTGTAACATTTTGAGGTAAGCGTGTTTATCGCGTACAGTACGTCATGGAAATCAAATTTATATGCTGTATTCATTTATGAATGATAACGACCTATGATAATGACGTGATAACTGTCATTATCAAAGCATTTAATATATACAGTTCATAATTAATACAATTTTTTTTAGATGGTAGTAGGGACCAATTTGATTTATTTGAATTACTTAATTAAAAAGGTTATGTCTAATGAATTTGTATTCAATTATAAAAATTGTGAATTATTAAAACTACCAACGTACACACAGTAAAAAATTGCCTCGAGTCAGACTCGAACCCACGGCCACTACTTATCTAGAGTAGGGTTCATCGAAGGAGCCAGTCCACTCGATTCAATCCTATACTGTATGTACCTTATTAGGTTTGATGTTTATATATATATATATATATATATATATATATATATATATATATATATATATATATATATATATATATATTATATATATATTTATTTAGGTATGTAACCAGTCACTTTTGTGGCAAGGTGTCTGCAAGCTTGAATTTTTCAAGTTTCATACTGACCCACAAGACTGGAATATAGGAAAGTTGCTTTTAAGCATGTAATTAATGCAAATTAAAGGAAAACTTACAAACTGAACCCATCGAAGTACTAATGATGACAAAGTCCACAAAAGTGACTGGTTACAAAAATATACACAGGGTGTTTCATTACTAATTGGAAATATTTTAACTGTGGAATCCTGAGCTCAAAATATGAAGATTTAACTCAAATCACCTAGATAAAATGAGTCTCCTGTCTGAGTTACAGGGTGTTTTTTAAATAATCGTTTCTGGCTACTACCAGAGGCGTACGACAGGGGCAAGTGACTGCTTGATCCGTTCCAAATTCTACGCCACTGGCGGAATCAATTTTAGCTCAATTTTCGATTTTTCGAAATATTAGGATGGCCTATAAAAATGACTTTTTTTATGAAAAACTTTATTTAATGACAAAATAACAAATGAAAACTTTTATTCACTAAAGTATAAACCATTGGAAAGTAATATCTTTCTGCAAGATCTTCAATGCCACGACGGTACCATGTAGCACCTTTGGAATTAAAGAATTCTCGACATGCAGCTTTAACTTCCTCAACACTTCTAAAATGGCGTCCACGAAGTATGTACGCCATCGATCGGAATAAGTGATAATCGGAAGGCGCAAGGTCCGGACTATAAGCTGGACGAAGAAGAAACTAAATTCAATTCCCTATTTTTTGGTTGAGCTTCAGCTGTAGTATAAGGTCTGGCGTTGTCTTGTTGCAGAATTGCCCGTCCTCTATTCACCAATCCAAGGTAACGCCGACTTAGACCATTATGCATCCTATCTAACTGTTGACTGTAAAGGTTAGCATAAATCGTCTGCCCATCAGGAACCAACTCAAAGTGAATAACCCCCTCAAAATTCCACCATTCTTTGGGACCTTTCTCGTTTGGGAACCGGTAATGCGGGTTGCCCAACAGTAATCCACTGATTTTCTGTGCTAGGATTATTGAATTAAATCCACTTTTCATCGCAAGTAACGATCCGTTTAAAGAAACGTACATCCCAAGGATTGGAAAGCAGTTGATCACAAACCTGAACTCGCCTTTCTGCCATTGCTGGTGTTAAGTCGTGAGGAACTTCTCTCTAGTGTCTATTGACTTTTCCAAGTTGATGCAAATGGCGCCTTACGGTTTCTTTGGAATACCCAATTTCTGCTGACAACTTACGGGTACTTGTCGATGGATTTTCTTCAACAACATCTCGAAGTTCTGTAAGATTATTTTGATGCACCGTGTATGTGTAGTATTTTGATACCGTATGTGACGTGTTTTGAATGTAGCTGAAGTGAGTTTGCATGAAAAGAATTTTTTTTGTATGCGTAATGTAGGTTGGTGTATTGATACGCCACTGGAATTTAGGGAGGCATTGGTTATCGTGTGAAGGAATATTTGAATGTTGTAGAAGGATTTCGTATTGAAAGCGTTAAATTTGGTTGAGAAATAATGTTTTGCGTAAATTTTTATTGATACGGCACTAGTAAAGCTACTGGTCTTTTTTCTACTGTGTATGAAGCAATTTGAACCAAAGAAATGGTTATAGACGTATGAGTGAGTGAGTTTATGATATATTGATATTTTATTAACGTGCAGTAAGGAATATGGATGCATATTTTTGTTTGTAGAAATTTTGTAATATGGTGCAATAATGGAAAATTTAATGCATGTTTAAGAATGAAGTGATAGAATGTGAAGGAGTTCGTTAGATTGTGCGGAAATAAAATTCGCCCACATGCGAAGTTTGCATAAAAAGTTGAGGGATAATCTGGTAATCTACAGTATGAATGTAATTGCAATTGATGATTTCTTCGGAAAGTTTTTAGTGAATTTACAAACTAATTCAAGATGGCTACGTTTATTTCGCATCGTTAGCATCTTCTTCCACGTTGGAACCTTCGACGCGGCAAAGAAATGCGTGAAATACGCAATTGGGGTAGGTAAATTTTGATCTTAGCGCGAATTTATTGTGATGTATTGGCAATATGGCGAGCGGGTCAGTTGTTGGTTAGCTAGATGGTTAGAGGTTTTGAGTAAAAGTCGCGCGCGTGTGATAATCATCAGAATGGAGTTTCTTTGTGAACATTATAGCTTAGCAGAGCAAGTATAGCGACTGAATTGGCCTATATGGGGATAAATGGTATAGACGTTCACAAATAAATAATGTAATATATTGAGAGTTGAAGAGAAATATTAGTGATTTTCTTCAAGAGATAAAAAGTGCTTAGTCAGATTAGAAGTTGACAGCAAATATTTTGTTATTAGTGTTCAATTGCGGGACGCATTACCCAATATTATTATAAAGAGAACCGAAGGTAACCATTTAAGTAACCGACATAAAAATTTGTAAAATTTAGTTAAGATACTGGTGATCATCATTGACATTGAATGTGTACAATCGATAGCAATACCAAATTGATTGTATAAAAGCAAATAAGAACTTTAATGTGTATATGAAAGTACCAATGTTTCATTGTGGTAAACGTTTTGAAGGGCAAACATCACAGTATAAAGAGATGTGATGTTAGGCTAAGGAGTCGCTATACCAGGTACGCGAGTGAACAAACCATAGACACTGCGTTAGTGAGTACTCCAGTCGAGTGTGTAGGGCAAATATACGGCTACCTCTTGTGTTTTATGTATAGTGCATCTAAGAATTTAAAAAGGATTCCCGTTCTGTAATTTCTTGTATAATTTCTTCGTCAGTTTTTAAACCCGAAGTAATCACATCGGCATCACTATCTACGTAGTCATCTAAGGACGCGCAATTTTGAAAATTATTGATGTCTCTACTTTCTAACCAAGTATATAAAGGAAGATCGTCTTCTTCTACGAAACTTTCATTTATAGCAGAAACAAAACCAGCTTTTTTGTAAGTTCTGAATTGTTGTGGGGGTTACATTATTCCACGCATCACTCATTAGGCGAATTGCATCTAACACGCTTATTTTAAGATCCTGTTTATTTTCCATTCGATCGATTAACTGTAACACTAATAAGCGACGGTAGAATTTTTTAAAACTCCTGATAATCCCTTGGTCCATGGGTTGAAGGATAGACGTTGTGTTTGGTGGTAAAAAAATAAGGGTGATGTTGGTTAAATTTTGCAATTCAGGATGCGCTGGGCAATTATCAACCAATAATAAAATCTTTCGATTGTTACGTCGTAATTTACCATCTCATTTTCTAATTTCCTCTTCAAAAATTGTATGTCATCCAAGCTTTTTTGTTAGAGGTGTAGTCAACTGGTAGGCACTTAACATTTTTAAAACAGCGAGGATTTCGTGATTTTCCGATTACCAACAATTTTTTTTTTGTCATTTCCCGTCATATTCGCGCAAATTAAAACAGCGAGACGATTTTTCAACGTTTTTTCACCAATACATTTTTCATTTTTAAATTTTAAAGTGGTATCTGGCGTTAAATTGAAAAATAATCCGGCTTCGTCGGCGTTGTAGATGTTTTCATCTTTAAAATTTCGTCGTAATTCCGGCCAAACACTTTTTAACCACTCACCTGTAACGTTAGTGTCCACTGATTTCGCTTCAACATTTATTTTTCCATACACAATGCGGTTTTTAAAGCGATCAATCCACCCATTATTACACTTAAAGTCTGTATAATCTAATTGTTCCGCAAACTTCTCAGCCTGCGCTTTTAAAATGGGCCCATTAATGGGTAAACCGGCACTTCTTTGGTTTTTAAACCATACAATTAGCGCTTTATCAATATCATCTCGTGTACACTTTTTTAATTTATTCACGTCAGTTAAATTGTTTCCGAATGCTACAAGTGTAGTTTTTCTGTTTTTCCACAACGTTGACACGGTAGATGATGGTAAACCATATTTTTTGCACGTCGCGGAATTTTTTGCACCATTTCCTAGTTCACGAATTATCTCAACTTTCTCGCGAATTGAAAGTGTTTTGCGTTTTATTAAAGGCATTTTTCAACCTCACGTCTTGCTGCAAAAGTAACAACTGACCAGAAACTACATATCTTGCATTCATTTGTAAAACAGGTACAATGTGTACAATTGGTAAGCCGGAAGGCATAAACGAATTCTAAGCAGTAGGTAATCTCTTTTAATCTATTTTAAGTCTTTTAAAATGTGTCCGTCTTTTCTGTGAAACGTAATTACGGAAATCCCAAAAATTCTTAACAAATATTTACTTGAAACGGCTTTTAGTATGTATATAAAACCACTACAAAATTTGAAATTTGCTCGTCCTTGCCGTGAAACGTGAACGTAATAAGCGAGAAAAATTAGTGCGTAAACTAATACAATTTCAATCAATTTACCTATGAAACGCTCGTTATATCCAGAATCTCGTTTTATCCGTGCTCGTCTTAAGTGAGTTTGACTATATATATATATATATATATATATATATATATATATATATATATATATATATATATACTGTTTAATTTATTTTGTCGTTTATTTCTGTCAAATGTGTTCCTAACTGGTTACACTTTCTGATAAGCAAAATTAGTCTTTGCACATTTTCGAATTTAAGGATCGATTGTAAATTGCGTAATGAGCCAGTTCGATCACAATATTTCATTTTAGCTTTGAAATATTAATGCAGAACACTTCTAACAAAGTACTTATTATTTTTTTTATTCAGCATAAATTACTGTTTTGAGATATTAAAGTTTAAACCTATGTATGAATGTCTAAATACGATTTTAAAGATAAAGTATTAATAAAATATAACGATTTTATTCATGATACAAGTACTAACCACTCTATGTTTTAGATAACAATTCATTGTTAAACCGATTTCGTTTGTTTTATTTAGAATTTTCTAAATTGGGAATATTTATTTAATTCAAAGTTTTCTAACAGAAGTATAAATTTACAGATATACTTACGAGGGATACTTAAAAAGTATTCAAATTAACGCCTTACTATTTTTTAATTTTTATTTGTACAGGGTGTGTTCAAAAAGTTTACGACAACTCGTGTATTTCAGAATTTTCTTAAGCTTTTGGATCAATTTATTTTGAAGTGTGATTGAATTTGAATGGTGAATGATTTTACTTTATCAGGCTGCAATCTTGTCTTCCACAGTCAGATAGGATTAATTTACCATCCCGTCTAAGACTATTTATTTTAGCAAAATTTAAGGTTATGTTGGCGCCTAGAGACATTTTTTCCCGGACTGAGCTTTGTGAGTTGTAGACTAATGGTAAGGGTAAGGTGTTTGAACTACTTTTCAATCATTTTACTCCTTATATCGAGCACGCCCATTTCCACTGTAGCTGACTTGGCAACCCCCTTATTTCGGTAAGCATACGCGACGCCTAGTACGGTTTGGGCGTATAACTTAACGAGTTGGGCCGACCAGAACCTTGTTTCCTCTTGAGACTTGTATCTCCGTCAGTAAATTTTCGAAACCCGCGCTGCGCCGTACAAATGTTCACGATTCCTCCCCCTTCCAGTTCGCATATTTTTTTAACTGCGGCGGTTGCAGAAACGTTTTGTTTCCAATAATGACGCTACAGTATCAAAATGTATTTTTCGTTAGCCATTTTGACATTTATTACTAGTTAGAAACAAGAGAATATCAGAAGAAAATTAGACGGGAACATTCGCCTGCTTAATTAGCTTTTAATACTGCATAGCATTAACATATAAAATGTTTTCTAGATAGGAGCAGAATAAGAAACTCTAAAAAATGACATTTTTTATGGGCCGCCCTAATATAATCTGAGTAAAAAAAAAAGAAACTCTAAAAAATGACATTTTTTATGGGCCACCCTAATATAATCTGAGTAAAAAAAAAATGTTAGTAACAAGAAAATATCAAAAAGCACATGAACAAAACTTAAAAAACCTGTTATAACAAATGTTCAAGGTGACCCCCGTTTACCTCAACAAGTATCCATTCTTTTGCTAAATGATATTATAACTTAAAAGTAATATTAAAGTAGTTTAAAAATATTTTAAAACAAATAAACTAATCTCTAAATTTATTTGCAGTATCATAAATAAATGCGATTTGAATCATTTCTCCATATCATTTAGATAAATGCTTTCATGATATTAAAGTGCGTACGACATAATTGAAAATAAGCTTAGGTTTTGTATAGTTGTCTCTTGTGTGACTTAATTGTTTCGATTTAGTAGGATGCTGCGATTGCTGTTAGTTGTTGTTACTGTCACTTAAGATTGTGATTATAAACTTTTTATTTATATATTTAATAAAATTAATAATAATTTTTAATTAAGATTGTGATTGTTGTAAAATTTAAAAAGTCGATTAAGTGAAAATGCCGTAGCACAACAATTCACTAATCTTGAAATGCGAGATGTGCTCTGTGTTTATATAACCGAAAATTATTCCTGTCTTGCTGCTGCTTGAAGATATCAAGAAATGTATCCAAACAGAGTTCAACCCAATCGCCAGACTTTCAGTAATATTTTTAGTCGATTAGGAGAAACTGGACAATTTAGGCGTAACAGTGGTATGGGACGACCGAAGATATTAACTGTGGATCAGGAAGATGATATTTTAGTGCGAGTCGCTGATAATCCTGAACTAAGCACTCTGCATTTAGCAGCAATGACTGGAGTAAGCCACTCTTCAGTTTTTCGAATACTGAAAAAAGAAAATTTACGACCTTACCACATTACACCGGTACAGGATTTATTGCCTAGAGATTATCCTTCACGAATGAATTTTGCTCAGCGGATGATAAATAAAAAAAAATGAAAATCGTAATTTTATTGAAAAAATTGTTTTTACTGACGAGGCCGCATTTACACGTAGAGGAGTTTTCAACTGGAGAAATAGTTACAAGTGGGATATTGAAAATCCCCCATCTATTCCGAAAATCACATTTTCAACACGAATTTAGGATTAGTGTATGGTACCGTATATTTGGAGATAGTTTGTCGGGTCCTTATGAATTACCAGCAAATTCGAATGGTAACTCGTATTTAAAGTTTTTACAAACTACACTTTTCCATTATCTAGAAGAATTGCCACTTAATTCAAAGAGAGACATGTGGTTCATGCAGGATGGAGCTCTACCTCATTATCTTTTAATAGTGCGGAACTAACTCGATCATGAATTTCCTCATCGTTGGATTGGCAGAAGTAGTGAATTTCCGTGGCCGTCTAGAACTCCCGAAGGTAATCCTTTAGATTTCTATTTATGGCGGCATATGAAATCACTAGTATACTCCCAAGCAAAAAATACCCGTCAGGAACTATGACAACAAATTGTAGATTCCATTAATTTTATTTCCAATCAGCCCCGTTTCTTGCATGATAATTAAACACCTGTTATGTACGTCGTTAAAGTTAAATTTTGTGCCCCTATAGAATAAAGGGTTATTGTAAAAATTAGATCGGCACGGCTAAATTCACAGCCGTGGACTTTTGTATAAATAAATTTTTTTTCTCCAGTAATTAAACACGAATTATGCGCCATACGGCACCCCTTGTGTAGGAAGTAAGTTATTGGAAAAATTAAATCTACAAGACTAGCCTCATAGCTTTATGAATAAATTAATCTTTTCTTGTGCACCGATTTGCGCTGTTAATGTTAAATTTTGTGCCTCTATAGGAAACATTACTGTACAAAATTACATCGATCATGGTTAACTTCAGAGTCGTGAACTTCTATATAAATCAATGTTTTCTTAGACCTCGAATATGGGTTGTTTTGGGCCTCTAAAATAAAATTTTGTGCCTTTGTAGCAATAAATAATTGCAAAAACTACATCAATACGGATAAGTTCACAGCTGTAAATTTATGCATAAGTAAATTTTTTTTATGCAATAATTAGGCGCTAATTATACGCCGTATTGCACCGTTAAAATAAATGTTGCCCCCTCCCCTCCTATAAGAAACAATTTAGTGCGAAAATTACATCGACAGGGCGAAATTTAGAGTTGTGAACTTATATAGAAAATTAGTTTTTCCTAATGATAATTTCTAATTATGGGTCGTTTTGCGTAATACAGCGCATAATTGGTATCTAATTACTGCATTGTAGTGGATAAACAACCGTATAAATTTAAAACGTAGGTAGGTAGCTTTAAATTAAATAGGAATTTGTATATTACAATATTTCATAAGCATATTCAAAGGAGTTGGAGTTCAGGGTTAAGATTTAAAAATCGAGAGAATACAGGGAAACGTGGAGTTTTATTAATAACACAATAAAAATGAGAAAGATACACGTTAAGCAAATGAACAGGTAAATAACAACACATTTAAATAAATCCATTAGAGCATAACAAAAAAATGATTTACGTAAACGTTCAAGGCTCGGTAAAGTTAGCCGTGTCGATGGAAATTTTACAATAACTTGTTTTCTATAGGGGCGCAAAATTTAAATTTAACGTAACATAATGGACATAATTATCGTGCAACAAAGATAAATTTTATAAGTTGACGGCTGTAAACTTAGTTTTGCCGATGTAATCTTTGCAATAACTTAGTTGTTATGGGAGGGCACAGTTTTATTTTAACCGCGCATAAATCGCACCCAATTACTCCACAAGAAACGATTTATCTATGCAGAAGGTAACGGCTGTGTGAAGTGGACCGTGCTAGGTAATTTTACAACTAAATTTCTTGGAGCGTCGTAAACATTCGTTCTAACGGTGCAAAACGGCTCATTGAAACGATTCATGCAGAAGTTCGTGACCGTAAAGTTAAAACCGTGTTGATGTAATATTTGCTATAAACATAACATACCAGTCACGCCATTCCCTTGGGGTTTAGTCAAAATGATCACTACCTCTTGCAGAGTTCACAATGTTCAACAAAAGTTTTTAGTAATTTCCCCGCAAAACTACTACCAATATGAGTAATATGAGAATTTGAGAGTAGTATAGTTATACCACAATGAAGAAGTGAAAAGTTTTCATAAATTGCAATATCTACCATGTCTTTTAACACAAGTGGACCGACATGTAATAAAAAAGTACGGAATTCGGTTGCCTTCCATCGTGAAAAATCAGACAATGGCCCTGTTTTTCTGTTAAAATCAATACGAATATATGGTTTTAAGGATTCTAAATGATTCGATATTAATACTACTTTTCGATTTGGAAGTCTAACACTTAATGGACCGTTCATCAGGCCATTCAGTAGTACCTAGGTGCTGATCTGCACCAATGTGTTCTAAAAATATTGTATTAATTCGTTTCTGTGCATTTATTGATCTAAGGATTACTCAGCCTTGAATATATTCTCTATCGTACATCGTACACATGCAGAGTAACCACTATGTGATTTGATGCATTTCAAAAAAGATCATGCAGGAGCATCACAAACAAAATTATGAATTTTCACCTGATACCGTTTATGTTCAATATAAATTCCTGTGGTTAATATATCATCTAATTCATACAAAAAAACCTTTTAAGTAACTTTCTAATGGTAGCGGTTTTGATGTTTTGCAAACAATTCCAATTGCGATAGGGTCAGATTTATAGTTAACAACAATACGTAAAATAGGCCACAATTGAGTATTTGTACTTTTGAATAATGGCAGTCCATCTATATTGAAAGAAATACTTATGGTATCAAGATTACAAATTAGGATACTTGGTTAAAAACTTTTTTTATTGATAGAAAACACCTAAATGGCAATATTCACCAGAATTCAATTTTTTTACAACAATCTTTTTTTCTACATTCTATATGTGTATGAGGAAAACCCCCTGAAAAAAAACCCTCATACAAGGTAGACGGTAACGGGAATCGAAGCAATTACCTCCCGAATGCTAAGCAGGTCGTGTCACCATTAATCTACCAGCTCAGTACACAAATGTTAGACTGTAGGTATGTTTAAAATAAAAATTATTTACCTTTTCGCTTTAGAACACACTCGAACAACACCAAAACACAATTAATCTTAAAACCTTAGACAATCTCCTTGTCTAAGCTTAAACACAGTTAAAAAAAATTGGAAGTGGCGTTAGTTTTTAGCGCGAGGAGGTATGTGATGCGTATAATATTTATGCGCATTCATAGAAACGGATCATATTCGTACCCTTACTCGCCAATTAATTGAATTTCATAATTATATTTGTTGTAAACTATTAATATAATTTGACAGTACAATTACTAATGAATAAATATTGTAGTAATAGATATGATCTATTTTACAATTATGTGGAATTTAAATCAAAGATAATTATATACTTATAAAAACAGGGACAGACAAGAAGCTACAGAGTCAAATAAAAAAAAACATGACCACATATTAAAAGCAAATCACGATTTAATTGAAATAATTGAACTTATTTTGTTTATACGTGAGTAGTGGTAATCACCATAAAATAACGTACATATGACATAATCAAGTAATAGTCATAATGACTTCGTTAAATGAAAGTGAGATGTAGTTCATTATTGGGGCAGTGATGTTAGATACCAAAAAATCACCATAATATGACGTCATTTAGACGTGGGCTTGTTTGCTGGGTACTTCCCGCCAAGTATGACAATAAAACGACAAATAGTTTTAAAGTACTGGGCAGAAATAATATTTGTATTTTTAAATAAAACACCCTGTAACTCAGACGGGAGTCACAATTTATCTAGGTGATTTCGATTAAATCTTCATATTTTGAGCTCTGGATTCTACAGTTAAAATATTTCCAATTATTGGTGAACCACCCTGTATATGAAATATGTAACATCAAAACTAATAGGGTACATACAGTGTAGGATTGAATCGAGTGGAACTAGCTCCCTCCATAGCTCAGATAGTTAAGAGCCCTACTCTAGATAAGTAGTGATATATATATACGACGGACGCGACGGAGTTTTATGAGAAAACAAGATATATATTTTTTATTTTTGTTGCAGGGACATTGTGTAGGTCCATTAAGACTACATTTTTAAAATAATTTCAGATATACAGGGATGCTTAAAAAAAGAGTGGAATATCAAAGTTATGTTTTTTTAAATCGAATACCCTATATTTTATCACATTTTTGAATTAAGTATGAAAAATAAGATAGACTTTCATTAGGGTTCCCTATACCTAAATACAGTGCACCTTGATTTATTTTGATGTCTCTTAAATTATAAGGTTTTGGGAAAAAATTGTTACCAAACGAAACTAATTTTGTCAAAACTCCTCCAGGATCTCGATAATAGACTGTTTCGTGGATTTGTTTGGCAATTTAATTGCGAAAAGTACTATACTGGGTGTTCAGATTTTTCGGTTGTTTTCTGAATACATTCAAACTATAATATCTTCCTTATCTCAAATGGAACCCCATGTATATTTTAGATCTGTCACGTGACTAATTGAATGATCTTACATAACGTACTAAAGTATCCTATACCTAAACCTTCACGTTTCAAAGTTATTCAACAATATTTAACAATATTCCGAATATATTAAATAATATTATTATTCTTAACAATTTAACATAACTACTATAACAAATGCTCGAAATGACTGCCATCTTTTTCAATGCAAAGTGCGATTGTCTTTTCAAGCGAACGTCTTACATTCCAAAACGGTTCCAAATGCATTTTCAATTCGATCTATCATGTCTTCTGCAGTAGTAGGATTTTCAATATATCCCCATAAAAAGAAATCTATCGGAGTGAGGTCTGGGGATCTAGGAGGCTAGTTCATTGTGCCACCTCTTCTGATCCATTTGTTATGAAATTTTCGGTCTAAATATTCCCTTACACGTCGTGAAAAATGTGCAGGGGCACCATCTAATTATAATCATATTGTTTGTCTGATGTGTAATGGAATATTTTCTAAAAGTAGTCAAAAGTCATTTTTTAAAAAGTTTAAGAATTTGCGACCACTTAAAGTGCAGTTGAAGAAATATGGACCAATATCTTCAACGCCAACTATTCCATCATACACATTAATACTCCATCGATTCTGGCGATCTGTCGTATGCAATAAATGCTTATTTTCGGTATCATAGTAATGATAGTTATGACGATTAACATGGCCATTATTATGAAACGTTGCCTCATCGGTAAACATGTATTGATCAAAATTATCTTCTTCGCTGATTTTTTCGAGGAGTGTTAAACAAAAAGCAATTCGCCTTTCAAAATCTGTTCCATGTAAATTTTGAGAAAGTTGAATATAATATGGGTGGGATTTGTGTTTCCTTAAAATTCTGGAGACACTTGCTTGAATATTAAACAATTTACATAACATTCACCAATAGTTAAAATCACATAATTTTTTCCCGCTTCGAATAAACCATTTTAACTTAAAATAATTATTTGATATTCACCACACAGTGCAAATAATTAATACCCAATTTGTCATTTTGGCAATAGCACACTAGATTAGAATTCAGCTTGGTAGCCTCGTTTTTTGTCATTACAATATACATATTTTCATAAGTAATATTTTAATTAAAAATTACTGCACACTAACTGGAAATATGTGTACACATACACACAAAAGAGGAAATACCTTGCCTGATTACTTGATTAAAAAAATGATTGACAAACATTATTTGTAAAAATATTTACGTCCTGTAAGTCCCATAAAAAACTTTAAATTTCAAAATTACCTCAATAACATTGAAACGTGAAGGCTTAGGTATATGATACCTTTATACTTTTTGGAAGATCATTTAACAAGTCACGTAACGGATCTATAATATAGAGGGTGTTCCATTTGAGATAAGGAAGATATTATAGTTTGAATGTATTACTGATACAACCGAGAAATCTGAACCCCAATATAGTATTTTTCGCAATTAAATTGCCAAATAAATCAATGAAACAGTCTATTTTCGAGATCCTGAAGCAATTTTGACAAAATTAGTTTCGTTTGGTAACGATTAATTTTTTTCCAAAACGTTGCAATTTAAGAAAAATCAAAATAAATCAGAACGCTCTATATTTAGGTGTAGGGAACCCTAACGAAAGTCTATCTTATTTGTCATACTTAATTGAAAAATATGATAAAATATAGGGCATTCCATTTAAAAACACACAACTTTGATATGCCATTCTTTTTTGAATCACCCTGTATATTTGAAATTATTTTTAAAATGTAGCCTTAATGACCTACACAAAGTTTCTGCAACAAAAATAAAAAAATTTATCTAGTTTTCTCATAAAACTCCATCGCGTCAGTCGTCACTCACCCTATGTATATATATATATATATATATATATATATATATATATAAACATATCAAAAACATTATTTTACTGAAAATAATTATCCAAAATCATTAATTTTGAAAATAATTAAACAACAAATTCATATTTTTTATAATAGTTTTTCTACGAATAAGGAACCTAAGGAAAATGACAAAATTACTTTTATACCCCTTCCTTATAACAATAAAAAATGCTTAATATATAAATCACTTAAAAAATTTAAATTAAATCCGGTATTTTCAATTAATAACAGATGTATAAATTTCATGTCTAAATTAAAATCAAAAATTTCGAAAAATAACATGACTAACACTATTTACCAAATTCCTTGTGATTCTTGTGATAAAGTTTACATAGGAACATCTTTACAACCTTTAAAAAATAGATTAACACAACATAAATCTGATGTTCGTGTTAAACCTAAAAGTACTGCTTTGGCTAAACATTCAAACGATTTAGGACACATCTTTCAATATGATAACACAAAATTTTAGATATAGAATCAAATTTAAAAAACGTTTAATTTTAGAAATGTTACATATAAAAATTAATAACAAAATTTCTTGTAACAGTAAAAAGATTTAGAAAGCTTACCCATAAATTATAATAATATGTTGGAAAATTTAAAATAGTAACCTTGTACATTATTCGTCATAATTGTCAATTTTAATATTAATTTTAGTTCTTTTATTGTTAAATTCCACTGACGATGAATACAACCGTATTCGAAATATATGGAAAATGTTGAAGTTTGTAGTTCGTTTTTATTGACACACGTACCATAGTGAAGAAAGAGAAAGAAAAAATTTTTTATTAAATATTCGTCAAATAACTTTATATTAAACATAAATATATATATATATATATATATATATATATATATATATATATATATATATATATATATATATATACATCAAAACTAATAGCGTACATACAGTGTGGGATTGAATCGAGTGGAACCAACTCCTTCAATAGCTCACATGGTTAAGAGTCCTACTGTAGATAAGTACTGGTCGTGGGTTCGAGTCTCACTCGATCTTTTACTGTGTGTTCGTTGGTAGTTTTAATAATTCACAATTTTTAATGTTATGACTTTGTCATCATTAGTACTTAGATGCCTTTAGTTTGTAAGTTTCCATTTAATTTGCTTTAAATTAATACAAAAACATTAAATCCATTAAACAATAATGGAAAAAAGTAAAATACTACCTAATTATTCTTGAAGGAATTAGTTATTATAAACAATTCATTTATAATGAAATTCTGTGCTCTATTTATCGTTACATCAAGCAAATTCTCGTACTTATGTGTGTGTTTTTTTTTGTATTGCTGTACTCTGTTAGTGATTGCTCTGATACATCAAGTGTATTGACATGTGATCGTGAACACAATGCTAAAGGGGATAATCTTATAGTCGAAGGCCTACATTTGTGAAATTTGATTTTTTAAGGAGAACTGTGTGTTTTGCTTTTAATGATCCAGATTTCTCTTGTCGATTGTTGAAGGATTTTAAGGCAAATGTTTCTTCAACTTTTATCTTTGAATTTAAAACAGTTTCCTTACTTATAGCAAGCTTTTTCACGTCCTCCAAAGATTTAGTTAAACAATCTTCTTCACAGAGTCTGTCTAAAATTTTTCCTGGATGTAAGCCAGTGACAAACTTGTCTTTGACTGTGTCTTCCAACCTAGTCCCAAACTACAATTGACTAATTTTTTATTCGACAAACCATTCACTTATAGATTCATTTCTGTTTTGCCTTGCATTATAAAATTCACTCCTCTCCTTAAATATCGATACTGCTGTGTAATGTTTCTTCAACATTTCACATAATTCTGTACGATTTATCCTTGGTAAAATAGGATCGCAGAGATTTGGAGAACCTTATAAGCAGGTGTACCGACGACTGTTAAAAGAATTGCCACCTGCCTTTTACTATCATTTATAGCATTGGCTAAAAGTACTGATCCAGCCTTTCCTGGTACAGCATCCAGTCATCTAAAGGGTTGAATTCTGTTACACTTCCCACTATGGCTTGACCATAAGCAGTAAAAGTTTGCTCGGTTGACATTTTCCACGTACAAAGAAAATATATTTTATTTACTTAAAACAAAATTGTAACCAATTTTTACTCGTCGCCAAATGAGGTGTTTCAAGTGGTTGATGTAGGCAGTGCTAACACATAACATTTATTCAACTTAGGTACAAAAGAAATACACGTGTTGCGAATACAATAATTTTTATATATCTGAACATAGCTACTTACTTAATCTAATATAACTGCAGTGTTGCCATAACTACTTCTACAGTAAAGGATACAACAGGTTCCCTATACCTAAATACAGTGCACCTTGATTTATTTTGATGTCTCTTAAATTATAAGGTTTTGGGAAAAAATTGTTACCAAACGAAACTAATTTTGTCAAAACTGCTCCAGGATCTCGATAATAGACTGTTTCGTGGATTTGTTTGGCAATTTAATTGCGAAAAGTACTATACTGGGTGTTCAGATTTTTCGGTTGTTTTCTGAATACATTCAAACTATAATATCTTCCTTATCTCAAATGGAACCCCATGTATATTTTAGATCTGTCACGTGACTAATTGAATGATCTTACATAACGTACTAAAGTATCCTATACCTAAACCTTCACGTTTCAAAGTTATTCAACAATATTTAACAATATTCCGAATATATTAAATAATATTATTATTCTTAACAATTTAACATAACTACTATAACAAATGCTCTAAATGACTGCCATCTTTTTCAATGCAAAGTGCGATTGTCTTTTCAAGCGAACGTCTTACATTCCAAAACGGTTCCAAATGCATTTTCAATTCGATCTATCATGTCTTCTGCAGTAGTAGGATTTTCAATATATCCCCATAAAAAGAAATCTATCGGAGTGAGGTCTGGGGATCTAGGAGGCTAGTTCATTGTGCCACCTCTTCTGATCCATTTGTTATGAAATTTTCGGTCTAAATATTCCCTTACACGTCGTGAAAAATGTGCAGGGGCACCATCTAATTATAATCATATTGTTTGTCTGATGTGTAATGGAATATTTTCTAAAAGTAGTCAAAAGTCATTTTTTAAAAAGTTTAAGAATTTGCGACCACTTAAAGTGCAGTTGAAGAAATATGGACCAATATCTTCAACGCCAACTATTCCATCATACACATTAATACTCCATCGATTCTGGCGATCTGTCGTATGCAATAAATGCTTATTTTCGGTATCATAGTAATGATAGTTATGACGATTAACATGGCCATTATCATGAAACGTTGCCTCATCGGTAAACATGTATTGATCAAAATTATCTTCTTCGCTGATTTTTCGAGGAGTGTTAAACAAAAGCAATTCGCCTTTCAAAATCTGTTCCATGTAAATTTTGAGAAAGTTGAATATAATATGGGTGGGATTTGTGTTTCCTTAAAATTCTGGAGACACTTGCTTGAATATTAAACAATTTACATAACATTCACCAATAGTTAAAATCACATAATTTTTTCCCGCTTCGAATAAACCATTTTAACTTAAAATAATTATTTGATATTCACCACACAGTGCAAATAATTAATACCCAATTTGTCATTTTGGCAATAGCACACTAGATTAGAATTCAGCTTGGTAGCCTCGTTTTTTGTCATTACAATATACATATTTTCATAAGTAATATTTTAATTAAAAATTACTGCACACTAACTGGAAATATGTGTACACATACACACAAAGAGGAAATACCTTGCCTGATTACTTGATTAAAAAATGATTGACAAACATTATTTGTAAAAATATTTACGTCCTGTAAGTCCCATAAAAAACTTTAAATTTCAAAATTACCTCAATAACATTGAAACGTGAAGGCTTAGGTATATGATACCTTTATACTTTTTGGAAGATCATTTAACAAGTCACGTAACGGATCTATAATATAGAGGGTGTTCCATTTGAGATAAGGAAGATATTATAGTTTGAATGTATTACTGATACAACCGAGAAATCTGAACCCCAATATAGTATTTTTCGCAATTAAATTGCCAAATAAATCAATGAAACAGTCTATTTTCGAGATCCTGAAGCAATTTTGACAAAATTAGTTTCGTTTGGTAACGATTAATTTTTTTCCAAAACGTTGCAATTTAAGAAAAATCAAAATAAATCAGAACGCTCTATATTTAGGTGTAGGGAACCCTAACGAAAGTCTATCTTATTTGTCATACTTAATTGAAAAATATGATAAAATATAGGGCATTCCATTTAAAACACACAACTTTGATATGCCATTCTTTTTGAATCACCCTGTATATTTGAAATTATTTTTAAAATGTAGCCTTAATGACCTACACAAAGTTTCTGCAACAAAATTAAAAAAATTTATCTAGTTTTCTCATAAAACTCCATCGCGTCAGTCGTCACTCACCCTATGTATATATATATATATATATATATATATATATATATATATATATATATATATATATATATATATATATAAACATATCAAAAACATTATTTTACTGAAAATAATTATCCAAAATCATTAATTTTGAAAATAATTAAACAACAAATTCATATTTTTTATAATAGTTTTTCTACGAATAAGGAACCTAAGGAAAATGACAAAATTACTTTTATACCCCTTCCTTATAACAATAAAAAATGCTTAATATATAAATCACTTAAAAATTTAAATTAAATCCGGTATTTTCAATTAATAACAGATGTATAAATTTCATGTCTAAATTAAAATCAAAAATTTCGAAAAATAACATGACTAACACTATTTACCAAATTCCTTGTGATTCTTGTGATAAAGTTTACATAGGAACATCTTTACAACCTTTAAAAATAGATTAACACAACATAAATCTGATGTTCGTGTTAAACCTAAAAGTACTGCTTTGGCTAAACATTCAAACGATTTAGGACACATCTTTCAATATGATAACACAAAATTTTAGATATAGAATCAAATTTAAAAAAACGTTTAATTTTAGAAATGTTACATATAAAAATTAATAACAAAATTTCTTGTAACAGTAAAAAAGATTTAGAAAGCTTACCCATAAATTATAATAATATGTTGGAAAATTTAAAATAGTAACCTTGTACATTATTCGTCATAATTGTCAATTTTTAATATTAATTTTAGTTCTTTTTATTGTTAAATTCCACTGACGATGAATACAACCGTATTCGAAATATATGGAAAATGTTGAAGTTTGTAGTTCGTTTTTATTGACACACGTACCATAGTGAAGAAAGAGAAAGAGAAAAAAATTTTTTTTATTAAATATTCGTCAAATAACTTTATATTAAAACTATATATATATATATATATATATATATATATATATACATCAAAACTAATAGCGTACATACAGTGTGGGATTGAATCGAGTGGAACCAACTCCTTCAATAGCTCACATGGTTAAGAGTCCTACTGTAGATAAGTAGTGGTCGTGGGTTCGAGTCTCACTCGATGCAATCTTTTACTGTGTGTTCGTTGGTAGTTTTAATAATTCACAATTTTTACTGTTATGACTTTGTCATCATTAGTACTTAGATGCCTTTAGTTTGTAAGTTTCCATTTAATTTGCTTTAATTATTAATACAAAAACATTAAATCCATTAAACAAAAATGAAGCAAACAAAAGTAAAATACTACCTAATTATTCTTGAAGGAATTAGTTATTATAAACAATTCATTTATAATGAAATTCTGTGCTCTATTTATCGTTACATCAAGCAAATTCTCGTACTTATGTGTGTGTTGCATTTTTTTTGTATTGCTGTACTCTGTTAGTGATTGCTCTGATACATCAAGTGTATTGACATGTGATCGTGAACACAATGCTAAAGGGGATAATCTTATACTCGAAGGCCTACATTTGTGAAATTTGATTTTTTTAAGGAGACTTAACCTACTGCAGTTGAGGTTTTCCAACTGCCATGTAATTTAATTTTTAGTAGTCACACCATGGTTTGTTCCTAAATGAGAAAGCAGATGATCCCCAAAAACTGTGCCCCGAAAACAGCTATGAATTAGTTATATTTAAAAAGTTATTTTTGTTTTGGCATTTTCCCTGTTTTATTTGCTCCAAAGGGCTGATCTATACAACTTTCATTGCAGTAGTTCAAGAAGAAACAATTTCTGTGAGCTGGTCTAATTTAATAAAGGTGGGTTGTAGCAAATAATTGTTAAACACATGCTTTGTTTCGGTCATATAAACTAAAACTCTCATTTTTTAAACTTACATTGTCACTGGATATATTTGTTCGTTCTTCCCTTCTCAAAGCCCCAGAAGAGTCCATCATTGATGACACAAAATAATGTCGTGTCACGTGTACTTTTATGTCAAGATGTTTTATTGGGTTCTTCAGTGAGAAATTAAGTATAATTTGATCGAAATCTAGAATTTGTAATTTTAACAGTTCATATCATTTAAAGAGAATGTTTTAAATAAGGCAAATAATCTAGTAAATTTGGAAATGTTTGGTAATTAATAAATGAACAAAAGTGTTGAATTTTAAATTTAACTTCACACAATGTGGAACAATATACATACCAAGGCTGCTAAAACATTACATGTTTTTAGCAGAGGTGTCAGTGCATTATTACTTTGCAACTTAGTTTTATTTTGTGCTTAGACAGGCTCTTAAAACCCTTGAAGGTTAGTGTTATATATAACATTTTCAGATTATATTACTATCTAATTAATAATGAAGATAAACAAATAATAAGAGATGAAACTGCAGTTTAGGGTGGGGGGGGGGGGGCAAAAATTGAGACCAACCCTTTGTGCTCGATCTCAAAAACTGCATATAGTACCAAGTTGACATTTTCAGTTTATATTACTGTATGATTAATAATGAAAATTGTTTGCTGAAACACATGGTACAAATACGATGATAGTAGGTCCGCGCCTCGCATGACGTCACCCAGTGAGCAGTTTTCTTGTCATGATGGTTGTTTGCGTTCGTTGCTCTCATGTATCACCATGTATATAACAAAATTAACAGATTAGGAAAATGGAATAACTTTATTTTCTTGAATATTATACTTTAAAATTTACAAATTTTGCCAATTTTCTGTTTAATTTCCATTTACAATTTTGGATACTAATTTTAATGTTTAAATCCTTTAATCTTATGTAGGTTCTGATTCTTTTGCTAAGCAATGTAACACTTCATCGGGCAGTTGTAAGAGTGCCGGTAAATTGTGCTTAGTTTTATCGACCAACTTATCAAAGAGAAACACATTATATTTATGGCGGAACCTGTCAGCAACATATCCTACAATATACTGTACGAGCCATGATTCTGTGTTGTTGTGTTGGGAGAAAATGGCTGCTGAACGTTTGCCTAACAAATACCATTTTAGGCGTTGTTGGATGATCATTTGACCCTCCCATCCCCTGAATGTAAGAAAAAAAATTTCATATGCAATACGTCAAGTGGCCGATGAATTGCCGAAAATTTTTGCCGAAGTGTATGAGTGTTTATTGCTTGGATAGCATTATACCAATTTTGAAGCAATAAACACGATTCAGAACTTTGACAAAAATTTATGCAATTCATCGACCACGAGTGGTATTTAAAAGACTATTCAACGAACAAAATTGACGGTCAATTGACAAGTTATGAATTAATTAATTAGTTTTAATTTAGAACAAGTTGCAGGTTTTATAATGGTTTCGATAGTAGTTGGAGTCTTCATTACTTTGACGAACAAAATAAACGTCAAAGTTTATTGGAAGGCAATTAAATTTCAGAGAAAAAAATTGTCGGGAATATTCCGCTAGTGGAGTTGTCGTACAATTGTGCTCTGATTGGTCCAAATTTGGTGAGTAGAAAAGTCATGTATATCTTGTTTTAGGCGCTACGTTATGATGTACTCCATATTATACTTCTCAAGTAGATGATTAAATAATTGAATGGAATTACACCTTTATAAACGTTGTCATTCTATTCAATAACTCACGTGACATCCAAATTTAGTCCGAAAGCACTATGCTCTGGATCAGTCCCATATTTTGACTTTGCATTAGATAAATAAATTATTGATCATTTGGATCATAAAACCATTCAAACCACATAACGTACTAGTTTGCGCAACCGTTTTTGAGAACAACTGGCAATCTGCTCTAACATTCTGCCCCTTTCACGTCTATGTGGTATCGATTTATTTTATGAGAAATAGGTAGATCAGTATTTGAAATATTTAATAATTTTTCCAAACAAGATTTATCTAACAATGTTGTATCATGCTTGAACCCGTTGTCAAGTAAATGATTACACATTAGCTTCAATAAGTGTGGAACATCAGCAAAAACAAACAACTTTAGACCATTATTAACTAGCTGTTCAAAAAAAAAACAGTAATCATGTTTGATGCCTAGGTCCGCGTCCGCTCATAAGCCTATATTACTACTACCTATATCAGAAGTGATTGAAACCACCATGAATCCAAAATTATATAGACTTAAAATTACATCTATCAATACATCTTTGGTCATGAGTTGGCCAAATTTATAATATATCGTCTGTTTCCACTGTGCAAGAAGATCTTGTGCTATTACAGTCTGCAACTTTTGTGACGCCCCAGTTTTTTTTCAGATCTAATGAAATTTTGTTTGATAAATAATTTCACCAAAAGATAAGACGGTGAGTCGTATATCATTCAGCTCTCGTAATTTATTTCTCATAAATACCGTCGTCTTTCAGAATTCCTTCCTTTAATTGCAATTTGCTTGTCCCAGTGCGTAAAGTAGAAAGACCAGGTAGTGGATAATTGTTTGCTCTTTGGGACTTACACCTTTTCCTAGGGTATTATTAAATTCATCAACAGCAGCTTGTCTTCTGTCTTGCTTTTTTCAAGGAGATATTCACATTTTGCTTTATGCTCAATGATGTCTTCATCTCGTTTTTGAATTTACTTTTTTAGGTCATGAATTTGACATTCAAGTTCTGTGACTTTTTGCCTTAGCATACAGGTTTCATTATTTAAAACAACTATTAATTAAAATATGAGTTGGCAACAATCATTTTTATACAAGATGTTTAGAAATTGGCGAAAGATACGCTCGCAGCGATGTTAAACACAAAATTCTGAGTCGAAATTCTTAATACCAAAATTTCGTATGATGCTTCCTCTGCCCGCACTAGGGCCTTAAAGTTTGAAAATGCACTCGTAAAATAAGTATTTGCTTCATTATTTATCGGTAGCAAGATCTTCCAATAGCAATAATAATAATAGTCATGACGTTTTATTTTAAGAAATTAGGTACTCTTCTTCCTCAAAATTCTGTCCAAAATTATCTCTTCATTAACTTACATTTGCTGAAAAATAAACATGACAACAATAAGCGGTGCGGCAAAAGTCAATTAACGGTAGCAAAAATAATCACGCGCGACTATTTTATAGAATGCTCAGAGTGAGAGGGGGGTTAGTTAGTTTAGTATACTCGTGTCGTTCAACCGATTCACATCGCGATGGCAGCGCACCTCCCTAGAAAGCACACGGCCTCTTGACAGGGTACCTACGTTACAATGCCGACTACAAAACGATTTTTGAAGAGTTTGCGGCGCAGCATCCTTGCCGACCTATTCCTACGAGACAGACAAGAGGTGTATAAACTACATAAGAAATTTTCAGAGACCGGGTCGGTTTTAGATGCGTCTCGTAGTGGCCGCCCCATCACCGTAAGCACAGAAGAAAATATGCAAGCCGTTGCCCAAGCGTTCATCGAAGCACCTACCAAATCTGCACGTCGTACATCTCGTGAATTAGAAATATCGGACCGCAGTGTACGTCCTATGTTAAAGAAAATGAATGTGTCGTTATCGCCCACGATTGTTGCACGCCTTAAATGAAGACGATCCTGATCGCAGGCTAGAATTTTGCGAGTGGTTTAGTGGATGAGCGAAAGACGACGCAAATTTTTACCGGTCCATTATCTGGTCGGACGAAGCGCAATTTAAATTGAACGGGCGAATTAACCGTGTACAGGGCATCTGATAACCCTCATACAACCATTACAGAAGAATTAAATGTTCCTGGTATAACAGTATGGGCTGGAATTTATGCGGGTGGTCTTGTCGGCCCGTATTTTTTTGATGGGACAGTAAATGCTGAGTATTACTTGGAACTTCTCATCGATTTAAAAGGGGAACTTGAATATAATCCAGAGTTACAAGACATTCAATATTTTCAACAGGACGACGCCCCGCCTCATTACGGACTACAAGTTCGTGCTTTTTTAAATGACGACTTTGGCGATTGGATAGGGAGAAGAGGCAGAATTGAGTGGCCCGCACGGTTGCCAGATTTGACGCCGTGTGACCTCGCCCTATGGGGAGTAGTTAACGATAAAATTTTGCCGCCATAATACGCGATACACAACATTTAAAAGAGAGGATTGAAGAAGAATTTGAAACTCTTCGTGCCAATGCAGAATTCTGTAGGAAGACCTGTTTTGCCGTATATAAGCGATGTCAAATTTACATGTTACGTTAATTGTTTATTTGCTTTATTTACGTGTTACTTTAATTTAAAATGTATTTTACTTTTATGGAATATGCTGATATGCATATGTTATTCGGTTTTTGCAGAGGAAACGGTGAAATGGCAGATCGTGAACATCGTGCACGCTGTCCAAATCGGAGACATCCCAAAGCAAATATGTTTCGGAGATTGGATCAACGTCTTCGAGAAATGGATCGTTTGTTGCAAGGAATGGAAGCGCTGGACGACCACATTTGTAGTAGATGTTGATAATAGTTATTCCTGGCAAAAACATGAGAGTGCACACCTGTCTTTTCATTTACTTTGTTTTTTTTTATAATTGTGGACCTTAACAGGCTAAATTTGGCCTATCGTGCTAAAGCACTCATGAACACTTAGGAGAATGGATAGAGGGACATTGAATTACCAAAAGATGCCTATGAATAGTTACTTTAAATATTTTCATATCATAAGTGAGAGGAAAACTGGAACTAGGGAGATATTCCAGAGTTTAGAAGCCTTGTAGAATAATGTGGATTGCGCCCGTTTTGTACGACAAGTGGAGATTTGTACTGTATACTGATGATGTAAATGCGCGAACAGAGTATTCCTAGCAATGGTAGCGTGAGATGGTATCAAATAATGTAATTCAGCAGCGTAATAGTTATTGTAATACCTATAATACAAGGAAAGAACTGAAACGAGTCTTCTATGCCCAACGGACTGTATGTCAGAAGTTAAGGACGGGTTTTTTTATAAGCATATCGCTCTTTTGAATACGATCAACGGTATCGAGAGTGTATTGGGGAGCACCAACCCAGAGATGACAATTATATTCTAGATACGGTCGAATTTGGGCCTTACACAGCAGAAAGAGTTGTCGGAAGGTAAAGTACTGCTTAGTTTTGTACAAAAAGCCTATTTTACGAGCAGCTGTTTTGGTAGCTGACAAAAGGATGGTGAACCTATGAAAGATTTCAAGATACAGTCATTCCCAACAGAGTAATAGTGTTAAGTTGTAATAATGTTTCCGTTGACTAACAGTAACCCACTGTTTACAAAGGTTTTCGTTAGAAGAAAAAGTGAAATATTTAATATTTGACTCCTTGGTTTTTCTATCATAGCTTTTGCATCTAGATATGACACAACTAGACAGTTTCTACAGAAGTTTCTATATAGTTTTTTTATTTGTTTGAAATTTTCTAGCCCGTAAAGAACACGTACGTGATACATGAAAATAACGAACGCAAACAACCATGATAATAGAACTGCTGACCGGGTGATGTCATGCGAAGCGCGAAGCTGACATACTATTGTATTTGTACCATGCTGAATCAGAAATCCGATGAAATGAGCAAATTGGTCGTCATGTGATTAAAAAAGTCCAATAACATTAATTATAATATTAATAATATTCTCGGGGACAAGTCGATCTTATTGATATGCAGACCTGACTTCAAATATATATTTAACTATCATGATTATCTTTCCAAGTATCACATTCTGCTGCCGCTAAAAAAAACGGCAGAGCAGGTGGTATACAATTTTATACAGTTTTTTGTGCTCTGGAGTTTCCGTCGGTTTTGCAGTCTGATAATGAACGCGAATTCGCAAATCGAATAGTAGAAGAGTAAAAAGTAATGTGACACGAATTATGTATGGAAAGCCGAGACATTCCCAAAGCCAGGGGAGCGTCGAGCGGGCAAATGAGGACGACCAAATATGTTATTTTCTTGGATGGATCAAGCGGTGAAGTGGAGGCCTACGGTATTGCCAGTTTTTACACAAAAACAACACAGAGGGATACGACAAATTCCGTTTGAAGCAATGTTTGGTAACATTTCAAGTTCGTTTTAAACAAATTCAATTGCTCCTTTTTTTCTTTAGAAAGCAAAGGTCATATCGGAATTCAGTCTTTGCCGGATCAAATTAAAATGGTATTAAAAACTGAAAAGTAGCTGGAAGAAGCTCTTTTGACTGAACGTTGACGAACGTAATGACGGATTTGGCTTAGAAGTGGAAGATACTGGAATAGAAAACGAAAGTGACTCAGTAACTGTTTCCAGATCCGCGAAGACTGTATATGTTGTTTGTGGAAAGAAAACATCTGGTGAGCATAAATGCAAAACCAGTGGTGATAACGTTCACGTAATTTGCGTTCAGAGTCAAAGTTGTACTAATGAGGAAGGCTATGGAGCGACAGTTCTTTATCTCCGCTGTGCACAGAAAAAGACAATAACTACGGATAAGGAGATTGCTTATGAGTTGCTAAAACTTCAAGCAGAAAAGATGAAACAGCAGCCTGAAAGAAAATTTCCAGAGATTCAAATAGGGGAATCCGTCACAGTGTCAGTCCCTAGTTTAGACAAAAGCAAATCAAATGCTCGTAACATAATTTTACTTAAAAATAAATGATGTCCCAGACAAAGAATTATCGCTTAGCAGTCAGAATTCTGGTTTTGGAGGCCTAGGATTTGTGAAGTGTGATTGTACTAAAAAATGTATTACTAACTCTTGTAAATGCAAAAGAAGAAATTTACTTTGCAATTCAAAGTCATCACTCAAAATCATGCGCTAATAAATGGAGTTGAAAAATACTTTGCTAAAGGCGTGTCCACAATGAACTTGCAGGAAATTTTTGCCACTAAGTAGACGATAGTTTTCGGCCGTCTGTAATTGTTTCTACCGCGTATTTTTCGTTACGAAGTAGTACCATAATGTCCGTATACTTTATATGTGCTTTTATCTTCAATAAAAATATGAAATAATTATGTCTCTGCTTCTATAAGCTTCTTTCTGTAAACATACTGTATTCAGTTGCATATGGGTCCTATAAAGTTGACATTCCTGATTTTATACGCCTACATAAAGGTATTTCGAACTTTGCCAATCACACAGCTGGCAAACCTAAAGTTGCCGGGTTACGTATCTATCAGGCAAAGTTCGCAATACGAAATTATTTCGAACTTTGTCTGAAGTGATCCGACAATTCGCGATTCGTATGGGCAAACTTGAGTTTACCAACACAACGAGCGTTGCCGCTAACACATACAATAATGCTTACGTTTTCCTACGGATAGAATGTGTTAGGGTGTGGCACTAGATGTTCTAGTTTTTGTTGAAACTACGGCAAGATAGATTTTATTCAACCACGTTCTAACCTACATATACTAAATAACATAACCAGTCTTAAGAATACAGGTGAATTGTACACAATGTGCCCAAGATAAGGATGAACCGCATGGGTATCTTGAAAACGGCAAGAGATACGAAGGCGGTTAAATTAGAGAAAAATTGTGTAATTTAGGGCATTTTCACATGTAGTTTGCAAAAGTTCATTATTGTTTATCGTTTCCGAGATTTTAAAAAAATGCGATTTTTGGGTTTTCCTTTTTTCGTAATTCCTTCATTATATATCTGCCAATCAAGTTATTAAGTAGAAAATCTAAATACTAATGTTAGTAAATCTGGATTAACTTACAAATTAATTATTAATTAATGCTTAGAAATAAAATACCTTCAGTACGTTTACATTTTGGTTTGCTACATGTCTAACCTGCATGTAAACATTTTTTTGAAAGTGCGCTCGACTAAGCTCCTGCGTACGGTCGTTTGACCGCAGAGCACTTGGATGCGTGGGGTTTTGGAGGTTAGCTACGATGTTGTGGACGTGGTTAGATAGCCACTAAAGGATAGGCGCCACAGGTTTTAGTCAGGAAAGGGGAGAAAAGGAAAGAAAAAGGAAAAAGAGGAGTAGAGTAGGGGCAGGCCCTGTAAAACCTGAAACAGGTAGTGCTCCAAAAAAAAAAGGAAACAATTTAAAAGAGAGACAAACTTTTACCCGAACAACCACACAGTAATCGTTTATTTAATTTAATTTAAACTCAAATTAATACTTGTCGAATAAATATCAACGTAAACAAATATGATACTATGCTAGTTTTCCCCCAAAGTATTCATAACAATCTTAACTTACACAATAAATATAATTCAGCCCTGACGATGGCAAGTGGTGAGCCGTCGCAGATGCCCACAAAGAATAAAAAAACTAAATGTATTTAGTTCGTTAATCGAACCCTAAATGTAAAAGAAAAGTTTCGTTAATTGTGCCGCTCCCGACGGTTGTAAGTACTTACAAATCGCAGCCGAAAGGGCGAAAGTAACCCATAAAGTGCGATCTAAAATAGATCCACCCATGAAAATAGTAGTGCTTAAATATTTTGAAACAGCTTGCCTACGTTTCACAGAATAGAATTTAAATCCCCAATGATTTTAATTTCGGTTTCTTTAATTATATTAAAAACATTAAGAAGTGGTATTAAATAGAAATATCTGGATAGTCTGTTCAGTGCAAGGCATAGAATTGAAGCAAGACATTCAATAGTACAGAATATTTTTATTACAGCAAAACCTGCTCTGAACAAAATTATCCGTAATGACAAATAATTAATATTAATCAAAGACAAAGTACAGAAAAGCTACAGAAATTCTACATTTGACTATAAATATATATACAGTTTCAAGCAATGACTGTAATTCATACGACCTCGATATCTGTTCCACCCTGTATATAATGTATTTTACAAACAGGAGCTTCAACGCGCAACTACCGTGTGAAGGTAGCGAACTAAATAGGTCAAACGTCACAGTGAATAATAGGTGTGGTTTTTTTCTTCTTTTTGTATGCAGAAAGAAATTACAAATTGAACAAATCAAACTCTAAATTATTCAACCACTTTAGCCTCCAGTAAAAGCATGTTATTATAAATGATAAATTTTTGTTACAAGTAAGTAAATAGTTAAACCCTAATGTAACCTAACTCTGTTGTACTGATTTTAGTAATACACTGTTCATTACACAAATCCTGTGTATATTGAATAATAAAGAATTCTGACCTTTGATGAAGAATTACCAAACTGTAAATGCCCTTCGTGTTTCGAAGGTGGTAGTTACTTTGTGAACCAGACAGCTAATCAGTAGAGCCAGCATTCCAGTAGGAATAGGTACGAAGGTGATCGGTAGTGCATTCCAATTTGCTAGTTATGTATATAAATAAAGAATAGCTGTTTATTTCGCCGGTATCAAGGCGCTGAAAGTGATACAAGTAAGTTACTTAATTACCTTATACAAGCATACCTCTTTTAGATGTTTAGAGCCGATAGCGATGATTTCGTTTCAACAGACCTATGTTATAAATTTAATAATCGTCGAAAGTGCCTAAATGAAAGAACGATTTACTAAAAGTTGTCGAACATGTGTTAAACTTACCGGAGGATTGAAGATGAAATTCAATAAATCCGCTTGTAAAGCGTCAGTAAAGTTTTATACCAAAAACTTACATTATATGAAAAATTTTCCAAAGAAACGATGCTTAAACATCTTATAAACGGAAGGAAAAATTTTTCTTGCAGATCAACCTTCTCATCGGAAAATGGCGTGTTAAGAAAAGAAAGATTAGGAACAACGCCCTAACAAAAGCAATATTGCCAAACTATTAAAATTATTCAAACTAGATAAGAATGTTAAAACCAAATTATGATAAATAAATTTTACAGATATCCCATTGTTGTCTTTTAAAACAAGATTCCTTTTCAAACTTTATTAAATGACCATAAATTGTAGAGATGGCGCAACTTATATCTATAAAGGAATAAAAAAAAAGATGTGTACGTTAAATCAATTAGTTTAACTGTAGAGATGCGAAAAATAATTTTTGAGGTACGCAATTAAAAACATTCCACCAACGAATAAGGAAATATTAATATTTAGATCTAACTAATTAGTTCATTCATTAGATAAAGTAAAGGAAATTATCGAAAATACACGTTATTCGCGATAAACACGTAACAGGTTGTCACTGTTATACTGTTACTGATAACTAAATGCTGCTAAATACACGCTTTAAAATTTGGTTGTGCAATAATTCTTGAAATGGAAATATAACAAGGTTTTGATACTTCTCACGATGTGAAAACTTACTAAATATTCTTTCATATTGTGGATACTGAAATACCTTAATATACTACACACCGTATTGGAATTCCTTTTACTAAAATAATGTCCTTATATTCTGTTCTATAAAGCAATTTAATCAAACAAATTAAATTTCATTGAACGAAAGTACATATTTACGCCACCTATGGGCAAATGGCCGAATCCACAAATGTTTGAATCTACACAATAACAGATAACTGTGTTAGTTTATTGAACTCTCGTCAAAGGACGAGGTTAGGACATTCAAACACAATAGCATTTATTAATTACCAATCGATAACAAAGAAATCAACTCTAACAATTTTTCGTTTTAAAAAACGTACTACATTTCTCATGTCTTTCTTTGCGGTCGCCATTTTACGACGGTACGGAAAATCTCTGATCTCTTCTAAAATTTCTAAATCGAAGATTTTTCGGATATAAATTTGAAGAATCAATTGTAGCAAGATTTACTTAGGCTTTTCTGAAATTTACTGTTCCAAATTACTTGTTACTCGCAAGAACATTGCGGATATAAAGCAGTTTTTCGTCGTAAAAGGGGTAATCTGTTCCGTATGTCTTCTTTATTTTCCTAAATTTCTTTGTTAGCGACATCATACAACCATAAACAAATTACGGATCCTCCGATCGACTAGCGGAAGGCATTTCGTACCACTTCAGTGTGTCCGCCTATAATCTCAAGGGTAATTGATGTTAATTTCACATTATATAATACTTACGTACCTTCCTTTTAGTATCTAATTTTCTATTCTGTATTTATGCAATCGTTGCTACTTATCCGCTATAGAAGTTGTATTACTACTGGAACCGTGCCTGTTCGAAATTGGTAACCAGACCTAAATTTACATCCATTCGTTGGACGTCCTATCACTACTGCATCACCGATAGAGTAACAATATCTACGCTACCAACGGTCAGCACTTTTATTATTTTTCGCTATATTCTCACCGTACGTGTTACAGTTTAAGTAACGTGCTACCCTCTAGAAATTAAAGTCTTTGAATCACATAATGTAACTACCGTATACTTACGATAAATGAACTTCCTCAAGTGAACATGGTGCGTAAAATTGCTCACTGCTAGAAGTTACTGTTGCTGCACGAATCTTTTTAATTATTAGTTTGATCTGTACTTAAGTGATCTTCAGAACATTTACTTTATAATTCCTAATGCTGTTTGGTAAATTGTGGACTACATCCATATTCACTTTAAGATAGCGTCCATTTTATAACGAACAGTAGGTCAACTGCGCACAAACGTGTTTAATTACCGAGTTGCGCGGCAGTAGCTGATTTTGCCTAGTTTCTTTAAATATTAATTGATTTCCTTCCGGTTTGTTTTAAATTAAATTCGCAGTTTAACTATAACTTTACTTAACTTTTGTGTACGTTTAGATTTGCCTACATTTACTTGTAAATTTAAAAACCATTTACTTAAATTGTTGAGTTATTATTTTGGACTAGTCTATATATTTTTATTTAAAATTTCACTTTTACTGTATTTATATTTAACTCAAAGTCATTGTATTTTTTCATTATAACCTTTCAATAATAACAGAATTTTTAGAGAGTTAGCATAAATGCCATTTGTCAATTTATTAAACACTGTCACTGTTTGTTCTTTTCCAATAAATCTTTATACTCTTCTTTTATACGTTGTACATTGTCCAATTTCGCCTCTTCAAAACCGGTTCCAACGTACGTCAGTTTGGGAAAGGGGTTCTATTCTATACTATTTTCTATTCTATTCTATTAACAAGTTCTGACTCTTCTCCTTAGGTTTTCTTGGTTCTTCAACTGATTATAATTTTTCTTCTTAATTTCCGACGAACTGAACGCTACTTTCTGTATTTCTTTTTTCTTCAGCTAAAAGCCTGTATGTTAACTGTGTAAGATTTCGATTTTCCTTCGGAGTTGATTCCCATGCGCTCACAAAGTATCTGTATGTTTCAGGAAGTGATGACAAGATTTTTGTTATTACCATTGTTTCGTCGAGTTCTTGTTTTAATGCTTTTAATTTGTGTGTTAAACTTTCCAGACCACAGATATAGGTTGTCATATCTGTTCCTTTTTTATACTTATAATTGTAAAATTCCTGTAAAAGATTACATTTTTGTTGCTCATACAATTCGTTTAATTTTTTACCATTTCACTGGAGGATTTACAGTTCAGTAAATGTAACATCGGCTGTTTTTCAATGGTGGTTATTATTATTTTCTGCGCAATAGCGTCTTTTCGCTCCCATTCTTCCTTTTGTTTTGTCATCTGGACAAATCGTTTATCCACTAGCGATATCGTAAATTTATTTGGATTTAAAAAATATATCGATTTGGAATTTCCATAATTCATAATTGCATTCATTTTTCAGTTGTTCAATGAACGTGGTACTTCATCGCTCGCCGCCATTTTATAATAAACCACACTATGACGCTACGTTGCACTTACACTTTAAAGTTATTTAGTTTTTTTAACGGTTTTAACCTTTTATTTTAATGTATTAATGCCCTTGTGGTAATCTCTGGGCCCATAACCGGTTGAGATTTTTTAGGTTTTAATGTGTATTAATTTTGGAAATATACGAATACGAGTAACAAGCCACCTTTATTCACCGATCTCACTACAACTACACAAAACACACACTTTAGAATTGTTTCTATAAAGGAATATATGCGTTATTTTAATTTGGTACTGTTAACAGTTGATAGATGGCAATGTTAAACAATAAATGTAAATATACAGTTCAGTTGACAAACAGGCAGACAGACATACAGACAGACATACAGACAGACAGACCGGCGGACGGACGGACGGACGGGCGGGCGGGCGGACGGACGGGCGGGCAGACGGACGGACCGACAGACAGGCAGACCGGCAGGCCGGCAGACAGGCAAACAGACAGGCAGACAGACTGACAGACTGACAGACTGGCATACTGACAGACTGACAGACTGACAGACTGACAGACTGACAGACTGACAGACTGACAGACTGACAGACTGACAGACTGACAGACTGACAGACTGACAGACTGACAGACGCAGACTGACAGACTGACAGACTGACAGACTGACAGACTGACAGACTGACAGACTGACAGACTGACAGACTGACAGACTGACAGACTGACAGACTGACAGACTGACAGACTGACAGACTGACAGACTGACAGACTGACAGACTGACAGACTGACAGACTGACAGACTGACAACTGACACTCGACTGACAGACTGACAGAACTGACAGACTGACAAACGACAAACACAAACACAACACAACACACACACACACACACACACACACAACACCCACACACACACACACACACACACACACACACACACACACCACACACACACACGACACCACAAGTATAAATTGACATAACGGTTTACTGTACGACTGGAACACGACACATAGCGGAACTACTACACTGGTTTACAGGAACGACAACACACCTGAACACAAGTTTGGTTGATTCAACGTTTATGGAAATGTACATACTGTTATAATTTAACTTGCATGTTTGTAATATGTGATAATCAACTATTCAGTGCGACTGGATAATCTATTCTAGACTACAATGTGTTATTGACAGAATGATAAAATGACAGATCACAACTGACATCTGACATACAGTTGCGTTCTGACAGTTCAACGTTTAATGGTACAATGTACAGTATCAATAAACTTTAAGACTGCATGTTTGAATGTATGTGATACATCACATATCTATTCACACAGTACACAACAATAACTATCACAATTCACTTGTTTACTAACAAATGTAATAGCGTAAAACTATTGGTCACATAAAATATTTTAATTCCAGATGATCATAATAGCATATTATCAACTCAACACTAACAACAGGGACAAAGTTCATAAGACAGAAGGAGTAGTCAATATTAATGATACTAATTGTAAAAGTAGATAAAATTTAAATCCTTTCTGCGAGATGTATTATTTAGGTCTACATTTCTAAAAGGAACAAGCAATAACTTTTCGAATTGATGGTTTATGGTTAGGATTATGTAATAGCCACGGTAAAGTACTATTGTCCTAAAATATTTTATTTGCCTCCAGGTGATGTAGATAATAGATATGTATATACCGTACACAATTAATAGTAATTATTGCCAAATTATTAATGAAGAAATGGAGTTATTGAAATGAAATTTTAACAGCTAGAAAATTAATCTTACCTGCAAGACTTCCTTAACTACTCACACTGCAGAAATGGATGAGATAAAATCACTAACAGAAGATAGTCACACGGATACAGAAAACACAGAAACCACGGAAGGGCCTTTTGACAACTTAATTACAGATATTGACTTTACAAAACCGACGAATCCTGATAACAAAATATCAAGTAAGAAACGTAAAGTAGATCAGTCATCTTCAATGGAAAGCTTTGATGATATTAAGCAAGTGTGGAAAGACAATAATAATACTTGGGTATTAGATTATACAACTTTTTCAAATTTTTTGCAAAATGTGAAAGGTAGTGAAAACCCCCTTGAAGTAGCCCAAAAATACACAGATAATGTGGAAAGGCTTACAGAACTTATAAAATACGTCATTCCTTTTATCCCAAAGAGCTGCAAAGGAACGTTGTAAAAGGCTATTGAAAAATATAAAAGAGACTTGAGTAAGAAGAAACATACTTCACTCTCTAATCCGTGCGCAGGTTATTCCAATGACCGCAAAGCTTCTAGAGAAAGTATCGATAGCATAGATAGTACATATTAATTTATGGCAGTTAGCAATATAAAATTATATCCCTAATACTAAAAGTTTAAGAACTGAGTTTAAATGTTTCGAATTGATTTCTTTCCTGGATATGAACTCACCAGATATTATTTTATTACAAGAATCAAATTTTGAAGTTTTACCGAATGCACTAGAAAGGTGCGCATACAATTTTTTCATTAATCCGCGGTACACTAATTACAGCGGAACGGTAATTGGTATTAAAAAGAACCTATGTGTGAATATAATTGAACATGTGATAGTATTTAACTCATATCTTCACAAACTCACATTTTCTGTCAACAACTGCAATTGGTCGATTTTCAATATCTACATCCTTCACAATATCAGCGTCGCTAACGAAATGCTGTCGTGTTTACAAGAGTCTCTAAGCAATATTCAAGACGGATATAATATAATCCTGGGTGGTGACTTCAACTGTACAGAAAACCCAATGCAAGACCGTAGTGGTTCAGTGGAAAAATATCCCAAGTTATCAAATACTTTATCAAACATTTTAAGAGCAGCACATCTCGTTGATTCGTGGAGGTTTTTCAATAAAGGCAAAGGCGGTTTTACTTACTATGCGAGAGGACCGGACGTGACAGCATCTAGATTAGATAGGTTGTACTGCTCCAACAATCTTATTCAGTCGCTAAAATCAACATGCTTACATTGCTCTTTCTCTGATCATTTAGCCATATCAGTATCTTTCTACATGTACAAAGTAGTCAATCTCACCCCTTATTGGAAATTTGATAACTCTTTATTAAACGACAAAGATTTTATAAGAAAGATGAATACTTTTCTTTCTGCTGAAGCACTAAATGAGACCGAAAATGACGAATTCTGGTGGGATAATTATAAACACGAGATCAGACAAATAATAATTCTTTATCAAAGACAAAGAAAGCAAAAAAAGCGTCACGACATATGTAATCTACATACTCAAATACATAGGATTGTGCAGAATGAAGAAGATGATATCAGAAAGCAAGAGGTGCGGATATTATTGGATAAAACCAAAGATGCATATTTTAAGGAAAGTGAAAGGAAGCTAATGAATACTAAATATAGCAAACTTGTGCAAGCGGATCGTCCTACTGTAAATAAAAAGCTTCAAACCTGCTTTAAACCTTTGGCTAGGCTAAATTACAACGATGAAATAATAGAGGATCCGTTCAAGGTATGCAAAATTGTGGGAGATCATTTCAGTAAAATGTATAGAAATGAAGGAATCGACATAAATGAATCCAGCCCTCTATACAAACATCTAGTACCTTTAACTCCCGGCGATAAAAATTTTTTGGATCAACCAATCACGCATGAAGAGTTAACAACAGCACTGGCCTCTCTTAATAAAAATAGCGCCCCTGGAATGGATGGTTTAACGGTGCAATTCTATCTGGTGTTTTGGGATAAATTAAAATACAAGTATTTTACTATGTTACACCAAGCCCTCGGAAATGAACAACTTACTCCATCAGTAAGGAAAGCAGCAATAGCTCTTTTACCGAAGAAAGGTGATCTATTGAACATAGATAACTGGCGCCCCATTTCTTTGATGTCTACTGACTATAAAATTTTTTCGAAACTTCTGTCTGTACGACTATCTAACATCATCTCCAAAATTATTTTACCGGACCAAGGTTATGCCGTGCCTGATAGGTCTATGTATGACACTATACACTTACATAGGGAATTAATAAATTACGCTAATCAAAATAAAGTTCCACTAGCAATAATTAACCTCGATCAAAAAGCAGCGTTTGATAAAATTTGTCACAAATACTTGTTTCATGTTCTAAAGGTTATGAATTTTGGAAACAACTTTATCAATGCCATAAAACTGTTGTACACAAATGCTATGAGTCATGTGAGATTAGGTTCACTGCTAACAAGAGCGGTTAAGTTTGAGCGTGGAATTAGACAGGGATGCCCATTGTCAGGTCCTTTATTTACCATCGCTATCGAACCTTTCTTAGCCTTATCCAGACATTTCCTGGCAGGATTCGCTGTGACAAAATTACCTGCACCTATTAAGATAACCGTAAGTGCGTACGCGGATGATGTGTCGGTTTTCATCGCAAGAAATGAAGACTTCAACATTCTAAAAAACTGTTATACCAAATACGCGGAACAATCTGGATCAGAACTAAATTTAGCTAAGTGTAAAGGGTTTTGGTGTGGTAGTTGGAAAGGGAGGAAGGAAACTGCACTTGGAATCACTTGGTCTCTAAAAATACGAGTGTTAGGAATTTATTTTTCTAATGACCAGAAGCAAGACTCCGATGAAGCATTCACGGATTTAGTCCAAGCGGTTGATGCCTCAATGAAGAGCTGGAAATGGAAGTTGCCATCTTTATCGATGTTAGGCCGAAGAACAGTAGTCAACCAATACATCGCACCAAAGTTGTGGCACATTCTTCACTGTCTTCCAATTACCGTGCAGCAGCAACTGTATTTGCAGAGTAAGATAACAGGATACATTTGGAGAGGAAAGCACTGGACAAGTCATCGTCATGTATGCCTTCCTGTTTGTCACGGAGGTTTGGGTTTGGTTCACATACCATCAAAAATCAAAACTTTCCGGATCAAGCTGGCACAAAGAATTCTTAACGATAAAGAAAAGAAGCATTGGATTAATATTGTAAACTTAAACCTTATGCAAGCAGATTCGTTAGGTTTAACGTGGCAGTGGATGTTTCTGAACAGCAAAACACCCAAAAAACATCAACTATCGAACTTAATTGTTCAAGTAATAAAAACTGTACAAAGTGTTGATGTGATTTTGGAAAATTTTGATCCACTTATGATTCCAACAATAGAGTCGAGATTATCTCCTGCGACTATTCCACCCATTTTCTCGACGAACTGGCAAAAGTTAGGTTTTTATACGTTAGCAGACTTAAGAATAAATAATTCATGGTTACAAGAGAAAACAATAGAAGCACGATTGCAAACAACCTGTTTGGTAGTAAATAATGACGTTAAAGAACATTATAGAAGAATAAAACTAATCTTCGGTGATAAATTCGGTGCAGAAAATTATAAAACTTCACAACAAAGCAATGTAATAACGTTTAAGTGTGAAAATCAATACTGCAAGTTAACTTACAAGTCCATCAATAAATTACAGCAGACCATAACAGCGGGCTACTTTAACATAAAGGAGAATTGTAGTATGGGGAACAATTGGAACGAAAAGAAGACGTATTGGAAATCATTTTTCAATTCACTTACCAGTGGGTATATTTCAGAGGTTGCTTGGAGGTTAGCAAAGAACCGATTGGCAGATCCAATTTATTTGAGGCGCGCAAACCTAAGGAAACATGATTCATGCCAATTTTGCCGGAAACCAAACTGTGATGTGGTACACATGATTTTTTTATGCCAACATGCGCAAGACACCTGGAGACTAGTGGTTACACAAGTAAAGAAAATCTTACAAATCAACGATATAAAAATATCTACCTCTTATGTGGAATAAATGGAAATGCATACACATATTGTGTAGCCAACTACTTAATCAATTTAGCAAAAGCCACTATATACAACATCACAATAGGCGCCATGAAAAACAATAACTTTACCCATAATTTCAAATCGACTTACATTAGTAGGTTAAAAAGCAGAATACTGCAAGATTTCTACTGGCACCTGGAAAAGGATGCTATCGGCCTCTTCGAAAGTAAATGGTGCATAAACAATGTGTTGTGTAGAATTGATGTAAACCAGTCAATAACATGGAACACTGAAATGTAATGGTATAGACCATCAGTTTACATCCGAAATTAGAATTACAATTACATTTCGATTTAACTTGATTATGTATCAATAAGAATTTTAATTTTGTAAGACAGCATGTAAAATTAACAGTTGTAATAAATATAATAATAATAATAATAAAAACGCACACACGCACACTGGCACACACACACACTCGCACACACATACTCACACACTCACAACAGTCGCACACTCAGACACTCACACACACACACTCACACACTCACATACTCACACACTCACATTCACACACTGACACACTCACACACGCACACACACCCTCTCCCCCACCAATCCACCCACACACACGCATACACGTATATACTCACACACACACTATGGCCGATCTTGGAAAACTTGAACAGACGCTGTAAAATGAGCCAATCAGTCCATTTAGACAGGAAAAAAGTCGATTGCATAACTTTCTATACCTACATATGTACCTATATGTAGGTTTGAAGGTAAAAATGGATCTTGCAGAAATTTCTTGTATACAGATTCTGGATTGTTATTGACTGATACACACTGCATTTAGTGTAATTTTCACTTCTTCTTTCTCACATCTTAGACATAAATATGGTTAACACTGATCTTGCAATTATTTAAAGTCAAGGTCAGATTACTAGAAGCTAAATTGCTGCATATAAATGAAACCATAATAGTGTGATTATACATCACTAGAAAACAAGTCAGGTCGTTGCTTGGAAAATTTTGTCGAAATATCCACTGTACCCATTACCCATTCAAATGGTACACACTCATTTATTGGGATTGTAAAGTGACTTTGAATAGATCAATGAAAAAGAATTATTTTTTTATTTTTTCATTAATAACATTAGTTTTTCACATCTATCACATATGGCCCCCACAAAATCTATACTCATCATTGATCTTCATTTTCAATTAATGTCTGAATCCAAATTACTAAACTGTGAGTTAGATTGATCGAATCATGTACATTGTTCATTATACTTATACTATGCATATTTGAGCACAGCTCCATGTACGAGGAGTATTCAATAACTGCTGTTCGATAGATACAAGACATGCACTGTTCTGGGCATATCAATTTCTAAATTTGAATCCTAAATATTTCCTCATTTCGAATAACTTTATACCCCTAATTTACACCAAATGAAAATGTTATGAAATTACGCAATCACAAACATAATATATACCGATAATACAATTTGAAATACCACTAGTTTCTTTAACTGTTAACGGTTGTCATTACTAACAATTTTTATAAGCTTATTTTGTTGCCATCCTTCTGGGGTCTACTTCCAAGCTAGAATGAAATCTGTATGTTTCCCAAAATGGTTAATTCTTTGTTATTATAGTTTAAAATCTAACTGTTTCATTTGATCTATTTTAAGTTTTCGTAATTTATATTTTTTTCTTTAGAATTAAAAATGGATACAGAAATTTCATGTTACAATTGGGATACAAAACTAGAATTATCCAATAAGGAATTTGGAAAGTTACTAACAGACACTAACTACAATGAAGAATTTGCTATGGATACTCCTTTTCCAAGTGATTATCTACTTGCACAATTTTCAAGTTTAGCATACTCAGACAATCCATCTAAACTACCGAATGACTGGATATTGCTAACCACAGCTGCAAACAATAGCGAGAGAAATGGTTACTTTGGGGCTGCATTTTTTAATCCTATGCTGTGTCAAATAGTAGTAGCTCATAGAGGAACTAAATTTAAACTGGAACCACTAATGTCTCATGCAAAGTTAACATCTAACTGTAAAAAAACTAACCAATCTGAATCAGCAACCACATTTGTACATGTAGTAGGAATGGAAATTAGTCGAATGACATTTCATATTCAATTATCAATAACTGGACATTCTTTAGGTGCATGGCTTGCACAGTTGTCTACATTCACACTGAAATACTTTAAACGCCAAGGAAATGAATTTATTGCAAATGAGAAATACTTTTCTAGTTTACACGCTCATACTGTGGTTTTTGAAAGCCCAGGTTGTAGAGATAATTTAAAATTTCTACGTGAAACGTTTGTTCCAATGTATTTTCAGAGAAGTTTTGGAAACTTTTATAGTTTGGATATGACTATTTACTTAAGCGCAATAAATCCTATAAATAGTATAAATGAACATGTGGGAATCATCTACACGACGTCCTCTAAAACGCATTTTCTACAAAGTCTTTTAGACCAATTTGATCCAACTACTGAAAGAATTTTTAAAGAAAAGGTACTTCACTTTGAATCTGGATTGAAAGGAGCCTTTAAAAGTGTTGTTAAAACTATTATTCGTAATCCTAACAAATCAGTCATAAAAGTACAAGCAAATGAAAATGAGTTAAGTTTAAACGTTTTTAATGAAGATGAGCATAATTTTATTAGATACTGGAATTATATTAACACTTTTCAATCGCCCGTTATTCAGGAAATAAGAAATAAATTGCCGCATTTTAAAACTGATTATGAATATAATGTAATTGAAAGTGCTAAATTGAATAGAACAATTGCAAGTATAAAAAAATTGAAACATTCAGATTTGTTTATCTATGACTTATTAGAGAGTGTTAAAGGGATTAAGCTAAATGAAGAAATTTTGAAAATTAATGTGCTTCGATTTCAAGAATCGGTAGTACAGTTCCGTGAAAACTATTTTTTTAAAGATAAATATAGATTAAGGGAGTTTTTAACTTCTTCAAAAAAAGTTTTGAATATTTCAGTAAGTTCAAATCTAAATTTTAACTATGGATTAGAAACAAGTATTTTAAACAATGTGTGCAAATTCTATGAATACGCAGACCTCAAGATGGAATTCAGAAAATTAAATCGTTACGCTTGTATAAACTGGAATTTATTAGCTCCAATAGTAAGGAACAAAATGTTTCATAATACTGAGTATGAATTATTAATAATGGAATGCTGTGATCTGTCTCAGAACGATATTCAAGATATTGAGAACCTAATAGCAGAAGCTACATACAAAATAGTAATAATATCTGATCACACATTTGTTTCTTGTACAGGTAAGAGGCAATATATTTATAAATTTATTTCCTTGGTAATTAACTCAAAATCTCTTCTAGGTGATAATTCAATAATTACAATGAATGGGTTTGGCCACTGTGTTGTATTTCAAGATTTACAAGAAAGTTCTCAACAAAAATTGTTAACGGAAGAAATCATTTCACGAAATGGAAAGCAATTAAGCATTTTGGATATATTAGGTAATCATTTTCCTTTACCGGAGGGCGCTTACATTCGTGTAAACCAAGCTTTAACTACTGATCTTATAGTGAAATTTATTGAAGTCTCTACATTTGATTATATTAAAATTGATTCTTTGTACAATCATCTTTTTAATGGAATTATCATTGAGCTGCACCATGAAATAGATATCAATAACACTTGTTTGAAAAATACTCAAAATTATTTATATCTATTAGACAGCGACGAATCTGAGTGTTTATTTAACCATTTAAATATTCCGTTCCGAAAATGTGTTGATTTTGAACAAGAATGTTTTAATAATTTAGACAAAACGTTGTACTTGTTTACAGAAAAGAAAAAAAATGTCGCCCTGAAGGCAATTTGTAGACATGATTTATATATTGAAAGACCAATTATTCATAGAAGATTAGTAAACCCAATTATATTTAAACATCTGGATAAATGCCTAGAGACATTTTTTATTTGCGGCGATATTAAAGCGATGTTTAAAAATTTTACTAAAACTAATGTGCTGGAGTTTTGTACTGAATTTGAAGCTCGAAAGAATATTAGAAGTCTTAATTGGAATGCGCATATTTTAAAAATTCAAGACAAAGATACTGTGGTGTGGGTAGAATCGAAAGGAAGTATAGAATCTCTTAGAGACTATTTACTACCAAAACCACTTAAGGATGTTAAAAATGATTTGGAACCAAAATATTCTTTTTCTGAACTAGTACAAGAGAAAATTGTAATTTTGTCAGGTGACCCAGGACAAGGCAAATCAACTATTATTAAAAAAATGTTTTTAAGCCTACAAGAAACATATTGGGCATTTGCCATCCCACTGCAACATGCAAATTTAGAAGATATTGATGATCGTATTAACACAAAATGTGTTTCTCGATTTATTCTAAATACTTGCAACATTACTGGAGATTACATTCATAACATTTTAAATTATTGTTTAGCTAATAAAACAAATCTTCCAATATACTTAATGTTTGATGGTTATGATCAAATTAAAACCTCTCAGTTTCGAAGAAAATTTATTAAGTTAATAAAGTATTTGAAATATACCTGTGATGCCAATATCTTAATAACCACTCAAAACTATCTAGCTAAAGAATTAGAAGACGGTATTTTAGTGCCCGCATCATACTTTGACTCAGATAATTTAGAACAGCAAACTATTAGATATTTATGCAAATTTTGGGAAAGCCATTTACAAATATTTCAAAGTGTCGATCTTCAAAGATTAAAAATACATGCTGCATCACTTATTTCAGCAGCCAAAACTACATTTGGTGAAAATATATGGAAATTCCTAGGTAAATACATTTTTTTTATTTATTAAATTTGTTCAATTGCTGCATCTATGCAAAGTGTACTGTTATTATTAAGCGGATCAAAGTTTTTAGAGAGTACTGTGAGAATGCAGAAGTTCTAAATTCAATGATATTATTCCTTTGAATTTAATATGTATGACCTATTATTACAATTATTTGACAAATGACTGATCAAGACATTACTTCTCATAAAAGTAGTTCCTATGTACAAAATAAAAACAAGTAATGCAGGTTATATTATATGAGTATTAAGTATGCACTTGATTAAAATAGCCAATAATTCATCATTGGGAAATGCAATTAATGTTTTTTTTAATATAAGTAAAGCTTTGTCTATAAAATAAACTAAGAAATAAGAAATACTTTTAATGCAAATCTTAACGACGTGATTTTTGGGGCGGAATGGGACAAGTGGCCGCCGCCTACTGGCCGCTGCCGAATAGCCGCGGCCAACTGGCCGCCGGAACAACTGGCCGCTGGGACAACTGGCCGCTGGGAGAACTGGCCGCCGAGACAAGTAACCGCCGGGACAAGTGGCCGTCGCGTCGCTGTAAGTAGGTACAACTTGAAAATAAATAAATGGCTAATTTCATTTATTGAAAACAAACAAACTGATAGTGAAGTAATAACTCTAATAAAATACAAAGTGGATAAATCTACAATATTCGATTATAGGAAGTTACTTGAAAATCTTCACAAATAAGTAGTTTGTGGGATCGGTATGCCATTATTCTAGAATGTTAATGGCATGTTTATTGTCGTTGACTAATTTCTAAAGGGGCAAATTCCGTTCTTTGTTAAATTTTCACACATCTATTCATACAACTGTATATTATTATGTCACATGTGCAGTATGTAGTTGTAAGTATCCTTTAAAACTTTAAACTATAAAGTAGGTAAGATTAGGTTTTTTAGAAGCAGTCGGCGGCCAGTTGGTTCGGTGGCCAGTTGTCCTGTCGGCCACTTGTCTCGCGGTCAGTTAGCCGCGGCCAGTTGGCGCCGGCCAGTTGGCGGCGGCCAGTTGTCCTAGACCGTTTTTGGGGTGCATTCAATAGTGCTTTGCTATAATTTAAAATGATAATTGCCGCAATTCAGTTACTTTTTTTTTATACCACCATTGTGATTACTCAGGAGGATGACACTCACACAAGATTTGGTGTGAAGTGAAATGAATCCGTTAAGAAAGTGAAAAGCGAATAGAACGAGAAATTGCGACAAAATAGGAGAAAAAATAATAGAGCAGAGCAAGACTGTGAGTAACCCAAATTGCTGAGAAAACAAATTGGGATAGAGAAGGGCAGAAACGAATAAATCCAGACGACAAAACAGAAGCGGTAGATAACATAAGAAAAGATAACGAGACATAAAGAGGAAAAGCACAGGCAGTACCACCTGCTAAAGGTTAAAAGAACCGGGAAATTAAAAATTGACACAAGAGGGAAAAGCCACAAAATACGTGCAAATCTCAAAACAAATCACAAAAGTGAAAACCACCATAACAGGTACCACAAAAAAAGGCAGCTAATAATTAGGGCCAGACATAGAAAAGGAAAACCTTACGAACAAGAACGTAAGTAAGATCCAACATCGAATCAGAGCGAACGAGTTAACAAAAAGAAAAAGAGATACAGAACATCCAGAAGACTTCGAAAGATGGGAGCAGGAACAATTAAAAGCCTTCAGAAAAAGCGTGAAAATAAGCAGAAGTCTTCAAAAACAAGTAACAAGAAGTACATTCCGAAGCAAGATAGGGAAAAAACCGAAGGGATGAATGCAGTGCTCTAAAAATTGGAAGAGGTGCAGGAGGAGTTAAAAAGAGAAACTAATAACCAACTGACAGATATGAAAAAGGAATTTGCAGAAGTGAGAGAAGAATTAAAAAGAGTAAAACCGGAATGGGAACAGAAGGCAAGAATATGGCAAGAGGGCAAGGAGCTCGAAAATAAGCACAGCACGCTGGGAGCAAAGATTGAAAAGCAAGAAAGAGGAGAAGAAAGAATAAAATAGTAATTAAAGGAAAAGAGTTTAAAGAACAGTACAATGGTAAACAAGAATTGAGGCAAGAAGTGACCAAGTTTATACAGAAAGAGATGGGGATGACAATCAAAATAAAAAAAGCTACACAATAGGAAAAACGCAAACAAAAATCACAGTAGAGAAAATGTGATAATTTTGAACAAAAAATATAAATACTTAAACCAAGAGGTAAACTACCACATAACATATTTATTGGTAGCGACCTCACCAAAGAAGAGCATAAAATACAGTTGAGAATACTGAAAAGGATGCAAGAAGAAAAGCATAGAGGATAAAACACAAGACTAGGATACCGTAGATTGGAGATAGATGGTGTAAAGTATGAATGGACGGATGTAAATGGAGGAAGCCTAGAAAAGGTCGACCCGATATAAAACTGATGAAAGGCATGAAGGATCAAAACATGATGTTAACTAAAGCTACGAAAGGGACTACAACTGGGGGAATACAGAGCGGAACCAAAAAGGAAGGGAAAAAGAAATAAGGGCAAAAAGAAACCTGAAAAAATAAAGATAGTAAAATGGAATATAAGGACACTACCAGAACCAGGCTAAATGCAGACAGTAGCGGAAGAGTTGGAGAAGTATAAAATAAATGTAGTAGAAATACAAGAAGTGAGATGAGAAGAAAAGGGGGAAATAACTAAAGAAACATGTAGCATACTTTACAGCAGGGAGGATAAACAGGGGCAAAAGGGAGTAGCATTCATAGTGCACAAGAATATCATAAACAAAATAAAATTCACACCAGTGAATGGTAGCAGTGCAGTCCTAAGAATAGAAACAAACAAAAGAAACAGAATATCATTGGTAGGAATATATGCGCCCATGGAAATGAGTGAGGAAGAAGAAAAAGAACAATTCTATGAAGAGTTACAAAAAGTGTTAGACACCCTACTAAGTCAAGATAAAACAATAATATTGGTGGATTTCAATGCGCAAGTAGGGAACGAAGAATTCTTAAAGGACGTAAATGGGAAATACACAGCACACGACTCCACAAACGACAACAGATACAGAATGTGTGAACTAGCATCAACAAAGAACCTAATGATAATCACAACAATATTCCAACATCCAATAATCCATAAAGTTACATGGAAACACCCAAATGGCATCACCGAAAACCCAAATCGACCACATATTAATGGAGAAGAAGAACCTACAAGAAGTAACGGATGCAAGAACTTACCAAGGAGCAAATGGAGATACGGACCATTTTTTGATAGCGATGACAATGAAAGACCAAATAGCGACAAGAAGGCATAATGTAAAATACAAAGTGAGAACAAAATGGACGTGGAAGCATTGAAAGATGTAGATATACAAGAAAGGTATGAGGAAACTGTAAAAGAAAACAATAATAAATCGCTGCAAGGAGAAGACGGGGAACATAAATGGCAAATGCTCAAAACAACATCGTAACGGCAGCAGAAAGAGTGATAGGCTATAAAACAAGGGAAGAAAAAAACAAAGAATGGTATGACCAAGACTGCAGACACCTTACAGAAGAAAAAAAGGTAGAGATCAACTACAGGCGAGAGAATATGAGATGGAACCAGTAAAAGAACCAACGTTAAAAGAAATAAGGGAAATAATAAAAAAAACTAAAAAACAAACACGGCCACGGGAAAGGATAATATACCCAATGAATTATTAAAATATGGAGGGGAAAAGACACTAAATGAAATACATAATCTGATACAGGACATATGGCAAACAGAGACAATGCCAAAAGAATGGTGCAGAGGAATAATAATACCTATATACAAGAAAGGCGACCCCAAGATGTGTTCAAATTACAGGGGAATCACCCTATTGAATACAATATGCAAAGTTTTTACCCACACGCTTGGGAAATGACTGCAGATATATACTGAAAAGATAATCCAGGACTACCAACAAGGATTTAGGGTAGGAAGAAGGACAACAGATGCATAACACATTGTGGAGCAAATCATGGAAAGAGCATACACATATAATATTGAATTGCATATGGTATTCCTGAATTTTAGAACAGCATTTGACTCCGTGGCCAGGCAAAAAATGATACAAGGATTAGAATAAACAAACATAACCCAGAAAATAATAAGACTGGTAAAAATGACACTAGCAGAAATAAAACCAGCAATACAGGGGAATGGAATAACAACAGAATTTATCAAAACAGCTGCAGGAGTAAAACAACGAGACACACCATCACCAGTACTATTTAATGTAGTGGTGGAAAAGATCATACAAAAAACATTAGTAAGGGTACAATTATAAATAAAGGAACCCAAGTGATAGCCTATTCAGATGATGTAACGCTAATAAGTATTCGAAAATCGAATTAGTTGAGAAGATAAAGAAAGTAGACGAGGAAGTGAAGTACTACGCACTACAAATCAATGTCGAGAAAATAAAATACATGAAGTACAATAAGACCGCACAGCAAATACAGAGCCTAAAAGTAAAACAGCACACCTTCGAGGGAGTGGAAACTTTGAACTACTCAGGCAACCTAATAACGAAACCAGCACAACCACAGAAAAGACTCAAAACAAGAATTTAAAAAGGAAACAAAGCGTACTATGCAAATAAAGCACTATTAAAAAGCAACCAGTTACAAAAGGCAACAAAGTTAAACATTTATAAGACACTCATAAGACTCGTAGTGACATACAAGATGCAGACGTGGGCCTTCACCGCAGCAGAAGAAGAGGACTTAATTCGAAAGAAGAATATTAAGAATGATTCTAGGAGCAAAAAAGTTTGAAAACAACGCACCCAGAAGGAAAATGAATTTTGAATTACTAGAAGAAATAGTAGTAGAAGTTATAGTGACACAGGGCAAGGCGCAGAGGTTGAAATGGTTCAGGCACATTATACGATGCCACCTTATGAGAGCTATAAGGAAACTAACAGAATGGAAGCCGGACCAGAGTAGATACAGAGGAAGACCAAAAAGCAGCTGGTGGAAGGAGACAAGAAGTCAATTTGTCGCCGTCCTGTCAAAAGTAATCATGACTAATGCATTTCATGAACAAGTCTCATATAGAATTAATAATAATTTGTTGAGAAAATGTCAAAAATCATCGCAAAGGGAACAAAGATGCAAATTTTAAAATAGTGCAATGTGGAAAATCTGCAATGGGAGAAAGTGATTGGGAACATCGTAATGGGGTCGGGTATATTTCAAATACATAACGTTGGTAATTTAATTCGAAAAATTAATATTTTACTTTGGACAAATTGTATAATCACGTTAAAACAGATTTCGATTTTGATGGAAGTCGAACAACGTTATTTAGAATTTTGAAATCAATGGGTTACAAACAAAAAACATGTCAATCGACAGAAAATTTTATGTGAAATGAAATACGTTGTTGTATCCAAAATTAGGTTTTTTCTTTACGCACGGGGTTGCAATTGAGGGCAAAATTACAAAAACGCAACTGTGGAATAAAATTCAACCTTTTAGGTTCAGAGGGAAAATTATATAGTGATAATAGCAAAGCATGAGTGTGAAGTTTTCTGATTGCCTCCTTACCATTGTCAATATAACCCTATTAAAATGGCATGGGATGTGTGTAAAAATGATTACGTAAGTAAATAAGTTTGGGCCCCTTTTCGAAAGATAGGGTTCAAAAATTATGCCTTACACATGGAAAAGACTATTTCAAATGATTGGGAGAAACCAATGATGATTATTGATCGTCATTAGGAGAAACATATGGTGAATTTTTCAATTGAAAATATCCCACCTGTTATTATAGTGCTAGATTCAGATGTAGATAGTGATATGGATTCAGTTTCTTCTGATGATATAATGCAGTTGGAATAAGACCCTACTGCTTGGCATAAAATTCTAGTAAAAATACATTTAAATATTTGGTTTTCCTTGTAGTCAATTCCGTATAGCTATGGCTTAAATGGATACATTTCTGGTTATTTATTTTCATGTCAAGAAAAGCATGACGCAGCAAATTTCATTATGAAAGCAAATCTTCACATTGGATTACGTATGAAAAAGCACTGTGTATTTCCGGAATAGGTTAAATTAAATGGATACATATTAAGGTTCTGGTTACTTATTAACCTTTGCAACCGAAGAACTAAGTTTGCATATAAACGTACCTCTACATGATGTTTAATAGCAAGAAAAGAAAGAGAAAAATGCAGTAGGTAATTTTTTCAGTAAAGCAAGTCTTCACATTGGATCACTTTTGAGATTGTGCTCTGGATCTCCTGTATATTTTTCTCTTTTTTTAATTAAGAGTTAAAGTTTAAGTTGAAGTTAAAGTCTAAGTCAAAGTTTCAGTTTATGTTTAAGCTTCAGTTTAAGTTATTAAGTTTAGTTTATGTCTTGATAAAAGGAAAACGCATTCTTATTAGTTTTTACGTAGATTTGGTTAAGAAAACATTTCATTGTATTATATAAGACATTATTATCATTTATGACCAATGTAAAGAATGTACAATTACTATTTTATGTAGGTAATAGACGTTCAAGGTCTGAAGGCCAAATTTACTTTTTTTTAATAGGGCACTTGAGTTTCAACCAGGTCTAAACCAAGTCTAAATGGCGTAAAAACTATGTTGCAACGCTGCATTAGTTTTACTATAAAATATAACCCACAATTTTTGGGTAAAGCTATGGTAGTAACTTTTTATTCTTTTGACAGTGTGCCACACTCCCTAGATTCCATGGCCTACTCTAATGCACAATAAGATGAAACAGAATACAAATACCCTTCACAAATTGATTTTCCAATTTTAAGTAGGGTTTATCAGTTCCAAATGCGGTGGTAAATAACTATGTTATTTGAAAAATAATTGCATTGATTACTTATTATTTATTCTGTATCTTAGTTAAAGCTGCAACTATATCATTTCCATTTGTCACATTTTATGAACGAATTTAATATGGCAAACTGTGAAAAAGTATGATTACTCATTTTCACTTATTTATATACCAACTTTTAAAAATATTGGAGTTTGTCTTGGTGCCAAGTCATAGTGGAAATATTTCGAAGTTTAAGATTTTATTTGTATAGTTTGTAAGTAGCTAAATGAATTAACAGTGTACTAAGAGATAGATTTTTGACAGTACCTAATCTATACCAGGTGTAAATCAAATAGGGGCCACCCCTGTAACTTGAACGGGTCGTTAGATTTTGTTCAAATTTTCTTGGGTTATATTAGTGCCAGTTTGTAATTTTTTACATAAAAAAACAATATGGCCGACTTCTGGTTTCACCGGAAATGATGCAAAAGCTGAACATTTAAATGGAAGACCCTGTGCATTTTTACATGTTTGGATTCTAGGGATTCGAATACATATAGTTCAACTCTCAAATGTCAACTCAGGTGCCATTTTAATATTATTTTTTTTAAATTTGTTTGATTTTAGATCATTATTACGTCATCTAAATTATAGATAATTGACGACCAAGTTTGTTAGAAATTACGGGTTTTTAACTAAAACTCACTGTTACCAATAGAAACATACATGGGCCACCCGATATATTAAATAGCTTCCTAAATAAAGCAGTAATTTTTCATTTTCTAATTTTTATTAACACAACATACTCCTGAAGCCGACTCTGTAAAAGTAAAATGGCGTTTGAGTTGACATTTGGCAGATGAACTGTATGTATTTGAAGCTGTAGAATCCAAACATATAACAATATACAGGTTGTTCCATTTATATTTTTCAGCTTTTGTGTCATTTACGGTTAAACTGGAAGTCGGTCATATTGTTTTTTTATGTAAAAAATCCCAAACTGGCTCCAATATAACCCATCAAGACTTGAACAAAATCTAAGGACCCGTTCAAAAGCTTCAGGGGTGGTCCCTATTTGATTTACACCCTGTTTTATACACACACGCACGCACGCGCCCACACACGCACCCACACACACGCACACCCACGCGCACACGCAGGCAGAAACAGACACAGACACACACACAGACACACACAGACACACACACACACGCACACACACGCACACACACACGCACACACGCACACACACGCACACACACACACACACACGCACACACACACACACGCACACACGCACACACACACACACACACACACACACACACACACACACACACACACACACACACACACACACCCACACCCACACCCACACAATTTTCATAGTTTATAAGTAAGTAAACGAATTAACAATGTACAGTGTACTAAGAGATAGATGTTTGACAGTACTCTATATATGTTTAATTTAAATGTCTTGTTTTTTAAAAGCTTTGATCAGTTTTGCTGTTTTGACACAATGTGTAACTAACTAACTAAGAAGATAGAAAGTATCTACTATAAAAAATAGATGTATTATAAAATCTTTTTTTTCTATAATTTAGTCACTATTTATAATTATATTTTAACGTTTACTTATTTATATTGCAGCTACACCTCTGCACATAAGAATATTGGCAGAACTAACAAAATCGACTTCAACACTTCCACAATATAAATTTGATGACATTCTCACGCCTTATCAAAAATTAATCAAAACCCGATGTGAAATCTACTTTAAAAGATGTAATTTTCCAAATAATGACATTTTAAAACAATTTACTGTTTACGGTATTTTTGATAAAATATATAATTTAGCGATCAAGCAGTTAATTGAGGTAGATATAGATTTTTTGGATTACAACTGTATAGAAGAGTTAAATAAAGTAGGAATTTTGCAAACAAACTTACATAATAGCTTATATTTTTCCTTTCTACACGATTCTGTTCGGGATTACGTTGTAGCAAATTTTATTTATTGCTGGATGGAAGAAAAAATTGTTAATTGCATTTGGAATGTTGACCATTTAATTCTAGAATGTCTATCTAATCTACATCATAAGGAAATAAGAAAATTTCTAAACTATTCCCTAAAAAATTGTAACATTTCATCAAAAGTTATCAGCATATGCCGTGGAAGGGTAGGAATGATTTTAGAAGAAAATAATTTATATAAATATGAAGATACATTTCTTCATATATGTATAAATGAAAACTTGCATTTTCTTATAAAGAATTTTCTAATGGAAATAATATCCGAAAATGATTTTGCTAAATTATTTTGCAAAAGAAATTCAGAACTTCAAACACCATTATTTTTAACTATTGCAAAACTGCAATTGGATGAAGATATAAATGGGACCAATGAAAATGAAACCATTTTATCGTCATTCTTAGAAATAATTAACCGTTTATCATATGAAAAAGTAAAATCAGTACTCTTAGCTACATTTTTTACTTACCATACATCAGAATATCATTTCAATGTACTCTCAAAATATTTAACGTCTACAGAAATTGACACAACTCTTGATGAAATTAAATTATCTTTTCAACAAAAAAAGAATTTTCTTGAAGGTTGCCTGTATGATGCATATGGATATGTAAAAACCTTTTACAGAACGAAAATGATGAAATTACAAAAAAATATATAGTACAATTAACAAACGAATTTAAAGAAACGGGATTGCACCTGACAACTGATTTGCTAATTTTGGAACTGCTCTTAGAATATGGTGTAGATGTTAATTTTCAAGACCATGATGGAATGACACCTTTAGCTCGAGCTATAAAGGAACGTAAAATTAATCAAATTTCTTATATGTTACTTGCATATGGTGCTGATGCAACAATTTCAGACAATCTGCAAAATACACCATTTTCACATGCTTTAAGAAAAGAAAATACAGAAATCTTGCAGTATTTCATTGAAATGGGAAAATTTGATGTAGACGAGTGTAATGCTTGCTCTCAAACATTTTTGATGTCTGCGTGTAGGAGTGGAAATGATCGTATAGTAAAATGGCTTTTGGATAAAGGTGCAAAAATTAATTTAGTTGATTTAAATAATCTATCAGCATTCTTTCATTGTGTAAAAATGGATCAAATTAGTTTAATAGAATTACTTGTTAAAAAAGGGGCTGATATTAATATACGAGATCGTAATGGTGTTACACCCTTATTATACAGTATTAAAAAAAATAAATGGAATATAGTTAGCACATTATTGGATAATGGTGCTAATCCCTTTATTACAAGTTACAGTGGAGACCATCCACTGAAAATTTTAATAAAAAAAGCTAAAAAAAAAATTATTCAGAAAATTTTTCGGTTACATGAATGTGTTTTAAATGAGTTACACCTAATAATGGAAGAAGATAAAGTACAGCACTTAACTGAAATTATTAAACAAAAAGGTTTATAACATCATTGTACTTATTATATCTTAAGAATATTTCTTTTAAGTACAGGTTTTTATTTCAACACAATTTGAACGATTTATTAAGGTAATGGTGTAGAGAAGGTGCAAATAATTGTTCTGCATTACGTTTACCTTAATTGCATACCTTGGGCAAGACTTGGGAAAATTGCTTAACTTTTTACTTTTTTTTGTATAATAAATGTAAAGTATTTTAAAAGAAATAAATATTATTTTACACATAACACAAAAGATTTTCATATTCTATTAAAATATTTACGACGATTCAATTAAAAAATTTTTTTTTGTATTCCGTCGGTGGCAGAATATCTGTAAAGATAGAAGATATTATTTACTTCTTTCAAACATTTGAAAGTATTTAAAATTTTATAATCTGGCTATAAAGTTTTTAATTATAATGTAAAATTTGACGAAATTCTTTTAATTCATTAATGGATATAGTTCAAGCTAACTAGATCGCTTTTGATATACAATACATATTATCACTTGTAATCTCCCTAGTGCTTGGATTATTTCCAGAAATTTTTTCGAGTCAAAAATGGTTTGAAAATTATCCCTAGTCTTCGACTCGGGATAATTTTCTCAGAACATTCGTGAACGAGAAGAAATTTCCGGTAATTAATTTAAGCACGGGGGATTCAGTAAGAAAATATCCCAAGATTGTCCATTGCTATTGATGACGGGATATTTTCATCAAAATTCAATAAAAACGTTGAGATCGAATTTTACCATAATTACTTATAATAATTGGTTCTGATCAATTTTTATTAACGCTACAACCCCTCACAACTGTTATATATAATAGGTTGTTTTAAAATGCTTTTTATTCAAAATTTTAATACACAACTTATAAATTAAAGGAAACATACTAAAAAATCACATTTTAACTTAAACAAAATTAAAAACTATTCTACAGCTTTAGTGATGAAACTACATAAGTAAAGAACCAGTTTGTGTTTGGATATACGCATTTTTTTTGCAATAAGTCTGTTTATAGCTATACTTTCCACATACATATTCTTCACATTCCATACACATCCAGGGTTTTGTTTTCGCACTTGGTTGTTTTTGTTTTTGAGTACTTCTGCTGCTTCTTTTGTCTCCACTTCAGTCTGCCGTAGGATTTTCTATCCATTTGCCGATTCAAATAAAAAAAAACTTTTTTTGATCTTTTTTCTGATTATCTCCTGATACAGCACATATGTATTTATTGCTGGCAAGTTCAGTATATTGTAAAATACTTGAACTGGCCATCGACGAGATCCAGCTCGCTGGAGCCATTTGGTTAATAACGTCAACCTCGTATTTCGCATCATTATAATACAGTACCGTCTTTCGGATTGGGCTCAATACATACCGACGTATGGAGAGTACTGAGAATAAAAACACCTTTATTTGCTTTTTTTTGTTATACTGTAATAATGCCCTTTTCATCTTCACTTTTTAGTAACGCACTTAGTTTCATGTAGTTGATCGTTTCAATTTTTGGTGACAGAAAAATTAGTAAGATGAATAAATTTTTATTAATTTAAAATTATGCTGATAATAATTTATGCAACAATTTATTCAATTCCAGAATCCAGATGTGCGAACAAACATTAGGTTTACGTACATACCAGCCCCCTTCTCTATATGTGCAAAAGACATCGCGTCTAATTTGCCAAAACCCCACTTCTATACGAAGTATATAAGCGAAAATTTTATTATTCACCACCGAGCTGGTAGTGTAGGGGTGACACGACCTGCTTAGCATTCGGGAGGTAATGGGTTCGATTCCCGTTACCGTCTACCTTGTATGAGGTTTTTTCAGGGTTTTCCTCATACACATGTAGTGACATGGTCACTACGTATATGCACACCATGTGCGGCTACTTAGGCGAATGATGGGGTAGTACTTTCCCCCTCAGAACCCTAACTCCGTTCCTTCCGATCCTATCCTGACCACACCTATCCTTAATCCCACCATGCATATACGTAATGTATGTTGGGAATCCATGATTGTGGCTGAAAGAGCGCGGGAAGCTCGAGCAGCCCGCCCTCCCCCTTGGGGAGGGAATGAAATACGTTGCCTTTTCCTTTCCTATTATTCACCCAGGGCAGTCCGAACCTCGGTATCGAACGAAAGCCCATACTCACTCGCGTAAGAGCCTTTATGATTTTTATTACAAATCTTTTAATTCCAAAAAAAAACAGCGTTTTTACGCTCATCGTTCCGGCATCGTGATCTTCGCCGCTTCGGAGTTAGATCTGCCACTGCTTGCATACAGATAATACGAAGAAGCGGTCATCAGTAGAGGAGCCACAGCCTAGCAGCAAGCAGGAGCGAAGAACAACATATAGAAGCATCCAGGACACCGCGAACTACAGGATCGACGTCGGGTAAAGCAATAGGTGTCAGTTTAATAAAAAATATTTCTTAATTAATTTAAATTTATTGTTTTATTTTAACACTTGTTTTCCTCCTTTTTCTATTTGGGTCTCTGATTTCCAAGTCTTTATTCCTCGGGGTGTGAGACTGCACCTCGGCAGATACCCGGCCTTTCTGTAAAACAATTCCTTTTCTTTTTAATTTTTCAAAAATTAACTAACAACAACCGCGATGGTTAAGCACGGTCGCCACCGTGGTACCGTAACGGTTGTATCCCCAACCCCCGACGCTGCCCGTCCACCTAAACACAACACACATAGCACACACTTACGCACACACCCTCGCCTCGCCATCACCATTCACGTACACGATCCCAGTCAAACGCCTCATCCATTTCTACCTCATCTACACACTCCTACAATTCCACACATTCCACCGCCCCCACAAACCCGCACAAGCACACACGCCCCGTCCTCTTACCCACAACCGCCCAGCCATCTGTACCTGTCGTGATTTCTACACCCGCCTCCCGTAATCCTAATCCCACCCGCTCTCAATCCTTGAGATATTGCATTCGAAATATCCGGAAGTCTATATCCTCACAGAAATCCCTACTCAATTCCCTGAAATCCCTAAACCTTCCCTGGTTAAACTTAACATTTAACCATAACCACACCTGTCTCCTAGAGACCGGATGGTACAGCTTAGGGTGCGGTACCATTTCGGTGATCCCACCGTCACCCTTACCCAACTATCCGGTCCCGATACATATAACACCACTCCTATAGCGCCCTCCTTTCCTGCGTAATTCGTCAGGTAGATAAGGACATCCTAGAACCCGAGATCCTCAGTGCGATCGATCTTCCACACGTGAGGAAGGCCGTTCGCATCAACATCTTGACCAACACCCCACATCCCTTATCCGTGTTATAACCTCATCCCAAACCACCCTTGAATACCTCGTACGCGGTGTCATGTTCGTTCGAACCCTTCTTTATCCCTCAACCTTTCGCTAAGTATTGCTCCACTTGCACGCGGGTGGGGCATACCGCTGAGGAGTATCCCACCCGCTCTATCCGATGTCCCAACTGTGGCGAAAGCCACAGATCCTCCTGTAAATCCTCGGCTAACCCAAGGTGTAACAACTGCGGGAAGCTCACCTACCTTCTCCTTCAAGTGCCGGAAGCGGCGGGAACCTCCCTTTCTCCGTTGAAGGTGCCTTCCTCGAACCTGTCCTGTATTCCGAAGAGTCCGACTCGGAAGACACAGCCCACTTTAAATCCTCTCCCGACACCGAATCAAACGCCTCATCCATTTCTACCTCATCTACACACTCCTACAATTCCACACATTCCACCGCCCCCACAAACCCGCACAAGCACACACACGCCCGTCCTCTTACCCACAACCGCCCAGCCATCTGTACCTGTCGTGATTTCTACACCCGCCTCCCGTAATCCTAATCCCACCCGCTCTCAATCCTTGAGATATTGCATTCGAAATATCCGGAAGTCTATATCCTCACAGAAATCCCTACTCAATTCCCTGAAATCCCTAAACCTTCCCTGGTTAAACTTAACATTTAACCATAACCACACCTGTCTCCTAGAGACCGGATGGTACACAGCTTAGGGTGCGGTACCATTTCGGTGATCCCACCGTCACCCTTACCCAACTATCCGGTCCCGATACATATAACACCACTCCTATAGCGCCCTCCTTTTCCTGCGTAATTCGTCAGGTAGATAAGGACATCCTAGAACCCGAGATCCTCAGTGCGATCGATCTTCCACACGTGAGGAAGGCCGTTCGCATCAACATCTTGACCAACACCCCCACATCCCTTATCCGTGTTATAACCTCATCCCAAACCACCCTTGAATACCTCGTACGCGGTGTCATGTTCGTTGCGAACCCTTCTTTATCCCTCAACCTTTCGCTAAGTATTGCTCCACTTGCACGCGGGTGGGGCATACCGCTGAGGAGTATCCCACCCGCTCTATCCGATGTCCCAACTGTGGCGAAAGCCACAGATCCTCCTGTAAATCCTCGGCTAACCCAAGGTGTAACAACTGCGGGGAAGCTCACCCTACCTTCTCCTTCAAGTGCCGGAAGCGGCGGGAACCTCCCTTTCTCCGTTGAAGGTGCCTTCCCTCGAACCTGTCCTGTATTCCGAAGAGTCCGACTCGGAAGACACAGCCCACTTTAAATCCTCTCCCGACACCGAATCCCTATCCATCAGACTTCCTTTAAATCCTCACCCACTCCCTCTTCCAGATGTTCCCCGACCGGTGAGATAGGGTTGTCCGCACCCTAGACTCGGTATCCCGAAACTTCTTCCAACGGAGGATTAACATCTGCGTATCCTGTATGCAGATGAAGGTCGTAATCTGCCAGGGACAGTTATTGCTAGGGGCGTTTGTCGGAAATGCCCCTTACTTAAACACTTTACAAACACAATATACACATCCTTTCCTTCACGGAAACAAAGCTCACACCCAGATGCACACCTAACTTCAACACATTACAGACCTATGTAAACAAGTCAACACGGAACCGCCCTCTTAATTAAAAATTGCTTCCCACCCACTCCTTTTCAACTTCCTGCGCACCTACAGCATCTCGAATGCGTTGCTGCGACGGTACACTTATTTATTTCATACTACAACCCGCCCGGCCCAACACCCTATCCGACGACCTTTTAATCTACGCCTCTAGCCTCCCTAATACAGTCATCCTAGGTGACTTCAATGCCCGCCACATCCAATTCGGTGACACCGCAACGAATGGCAACGGTAACAGGCTATCTTCCGCTCTGTTGCAGTTGCCGCTCTTGCGAATCACCAACACACAGCCAACATATTTCGAACATTTAGGTGCCTCACTTGTAGATCATATCATAGTTTCCGAACCCATAGCTCACGATCACATCAGATCATATACCCCTACTGGTCAAAACTTTATTTTGTCCAGCTCCCCTTACACCTTAATACAGTCATTAAAGATTTTTCAAAAGCAGACTGGAATGTGTTCTCCGAACACATGTCCAACAAACTTCCTATACCCAATCTTCAAACGACACAATATGTCGAGAGAGCCATTAGAGACTTAACTTCGGTAATTACGGAAGCGGTCGATATCTCTGTACCACTAAAAAACATCGACACTTCCCGCTAACCGCTCCCACAACACATTGTGAACTGGATCAAAGAGAAAAGACGAATCTATCGTCAATTCTTGCGATCCAGGGACCCAGCTCTTAGGATCGAATACAATCGTCTTAACGCTTTAATTAGACTAGAAGCCAACAAATACGCCGAAGACTCCTGGACCAAAGGCACCTCCAAGCTAGATTACAGAAATGGTAAATTCTTCTAGCAACAGTTCGTTAGACTGACCAGAAGGATAGGCAACCCTAAATCCCACCTAACCGACCTACAGGGCAACCTAATCTCCTCCGGCCAAGGAAAGACCAATTTCTTTGACCATCACCTCCAATCCATTTTCCAATCCTCCGATGATCGCCAATTCGCTAACCGGTTCAAGGCTTTCCTCGAGGATCGCCTTGAAGAATTCCGCAACCTTAACCTTTCTGAAATCCAACTGGATAACGAGAATCCTTTTCATGCCCCCATCACGCCCGACCAGATCCACATATTTCAAAAAAGGAAAAAACTCTGACCCGGGCCATGACGACCTAAATCAAAAATCCTCCGTCATTTACCCGATCCAGCCCTCCGATTACTCCGACATCTACAACCAATGCCTAATCCTATCCCACTTCCCGACGGAACTGGAAATCGGCCTCCACCGTCATGATACCCAAACCCCACGCCGACATAACCTCACCCTCTTCCTACAGACCAATCTCCCTCCTGAGTTGCCTCGGAAAATGCTTTGAGCAGATTCTAGCCAGGCGACTCAGAGACCACCTAGAATTCAACGACCTCCTTCCTAACAGCCAATTCGGCTTCCGTCTCAATTGAACGTGTCACGATCCCTTGTTGAAGCTGCTTACAGAGACCACCAGAGCATTCAATCACAAGCAATGCAATCTGGCTGTGTTTCTGAACATTAAGCAAGCATTTGACAGGGTATGGCACGCCGGTCTCTTGCACAAGATCCGTAACCTCAACATTCCCGACTCCATCTCCAAACTCGTACTCTCGTACCTGACCAATCGGTCAGTTCGGGTCAAAGTAGGGAAAACCTTAAATCCTTTCCAACCTACAGCAGGCGTACCGCAAGGTTCTGCCTTAGCCCCGATCCACTATATTATGTTCGCATCTGACATTCCCGAAGTCACACAAACCGAAGTAGTGGTTGCGCAGTTTGCGGATGGCACCGCCTTCTGGGCGGTTAATCGGAACAACGAAACGGCCTCCCGTCTCATATCCAAAACCCTTCGGAACTTCTCCAACTGGGCGAACCGGTGGAGAGTCTCCGTCAATCCCACCAAAACCCAAACAATCCTCTTCTGACATCCTAATTACACCGAAGATAGGTTCCCAAACCTTGCCTCCAGAAATGTTTTCCTCAACCTAAACCAAGAAAGTCTCCCACTCCAACAAGAAGTCACCTACCTAGGAATCCTCTTTACTAGAATCCTCAATTGGCTCCCCGTTGTACAAAGAACACTTAACAGGTGAAGAAACCGCGCAAACCTGGGCGCACCCCGGGGTAGAATCAGAGGGCCACTAGAACACACTTACAACATATACAGGGTGTCCAGTTTAAGATGAAATGCATGGGGATATTGGAAACCGTTAGAGATACGAAGATGGTTAAATGGAGAAAAAGTTGCGTCATTATATGCCCAAGAAGTAACCATGGTTACATGTCAAAAAATCCCTTCCATCTACTAGATACAGGGTGATAACTGAAAATATGCGTTTTCTAAAAATCGCTATATCTTGTTTCTTGCAAGAGATACATCCACGATTTTTGCAGGATGGGGGTAACAGGTAGCGAGGATTTCAAAATGATTTTGAAAAATCTAGGCCTACTAGATTTTGAGATAATGCACGCAACTTTCGATTTTCTTATGGACGCCATATTGGATTTTGCATTTTGAATTCTTCATAAAAATGCTTTTCAACCATATATCATATTTTTATAATCTGCCAATGAGAAAGTGTCAAATTACACAATTAAATTTATATCAAAGCAACCTTGACATATTATGTATTTTAATTAAATGAAAATTAACCTACAAATTAAACTAACTATTGAGAACAATATTATTGATTATTAACATAAATCATAATAATAAAAGTAACAAAAAACAACAAAAAATAAAATTTAATATAATACTGAATTTTACTATTAATTAATCAAATGCTCGAATAAACCTTCATTCTCCTGCAAACACCATCTGCATCGAGTTAGCACTGCATCACAAGAGCATTTGATTAATTAATAGTAAAATTATTAATAAAATATTTTAGTTATCACTTAGTTCTAGTAATTATGGCAAGATTATTTATGACCATGTATACCATGTATACAACTTTTTAACATAATTAATAACGCAACTTTTCTCATTTAACCATTTCAGTATCTCATTAAGGATTTCCAAACTATCCCCATCATTTGCATCATAAACACTTTCCATTAACATTATATATATATATATATCATATATCCATATATATTAATATATATATATATATATATATATATATATATTCGCCCTGTTATGGATTTCCGAGCACCCATATACACGAACATAAACCACAATCACATTTCCTCTATTGTTTCCTGTGAACGCCGAATACTCTGGCGCATACACAGGTTACCTTTCAGGTACCCTAGCGACCTCACAACACAACACGCAAACATACCAACCATCACACATAGAATCCAAACACTACAGAAAAACTTTGCACATAAAAGAATCTTCGGCGACACTATCCTTACCAAAAAGATCCTTACCACACCCTACAACTACCGTTTTCCCCAATTCCCACGAAGAAAACCTGATTTAAAATTCAAGCATCCCCGCGATCCTCCGCACCCCCCTGTCTATACGATGACGACCAAGCAAGAAACCGGACAACGAATCTAATAATCACACTAAGGACGCTGCATCCCACTAAACAACACACACACTTAAGCCAATTAACGCGTTATTAAATAAATCAATCGTTTTTCTTTTTTTTTACACCAAAAATAAGCACATCTCATATTTGTAAACTATACAATAACACAAAACATTGCAACACCAACAAACGGATTGACCAGGGCTGAAGAGGAGAATGACTTCTGAACGGTCTACTAATAATTCTTGAATTTCTGTTAAAATTTCTTTCGTTTGGTAAAATACAAATAAATTGAGAAACTAAATATCCCGGTATTAAATTAACTGTTTCAAACCTGTATATAAAATTTAAGTTTAAGTAATAATTTAATTTTCTTTTCCTATTATCGTGTGTATATAAGATTTAATTATCCCACAAATTGTAGATACATTCACATTGCGCATGCAATCAAGGCCACTCTTATTGTGCTGACATTGATCTAGTTTTGTATGGGCATTAATTCCCTATTACGATTACACTGAAACCTATCCAGACCGAAAGATTAGATATAATTAACATCGAATTAATTATTTACCTGTTCCACCAGCGGTTCTGTATCAACGTTAACCCCAAACCCTGATTTGTACTTATTTAAATCATCATTATAAAAGTAAATAATACTTACCCATTTAGTGTAATTATCCAAATAATCTTAAGAAAAGACCATTATAATTATATACACACACTCTTTTCAAAATAACCCCGTAATAAATTAGAATCACAAAACAATGCTCCATGTTGTGTTTGAAAATATTACATCTGATTGTGATTACAGAAACAGTACCAATCCAATCTAAAATCCATACTGCCAGAAAAGGGACGTCCACAACATAGCGAGGCCGGCTGTATTGGGGGCTGTCGAAGCAACGGGTGTTCCCAACCAGGAATAAAATTTGATTTACTTTTTATTGAATTCTTGTTAATTTTTTTTTACTTATTACATTTTATTTATATTCATTTTTTAACGTTCCAGAATTGTTTTTGTTAATTTATTGTTCACCATATTTATAAATTATGAATATGTGTATAAAACCTTCGTTTTTACCTTATTAATGGTTATATGAGTAAGAATCCTCGACCCCCCTCACCGTTGCTAGTATAAAAGGCAAATATAACAAAATCTCTCTCAGACGAGAATTAATTAACGTAATAGTCATAGAGGCATTACCATCTAGAATTTGTCTTCGTATTATGTTCAATGTCCCTACAATTGTGTTTAGATTAGATAGTTTTTCCGCTAGTTTGAGACCTCTAAAGAAATTTTCGGTAGTAACATTTCTTCCTTTTTTAACGTATTGTTCCAAAAGTCGTAGAACTACATTTTCCTGGAGTGGCTGTTTATTTGGTCTTGCTTCATTTCCCAAATAGGGAAAAACATTCACACGGTACTTTAGTTTAGTATCAACAGCAAGTCAAACTTTGTCTAGCTTACTAACCATATATTCCGTGAATCTGCATCAAGCTTTGGTTGGGAAAAGCTGTTCGTCCAATGCAATATTTTCTCAGTGGCGTAGAAGATTTTGTAATTACAAATAAATTTGTTCCACACTTCGGAAACCAGCGGAAATTTGTCGCGTTCCAGCCCATTCTTTTGTGTACACTTTATATCGAATCTAAGGTAACGCACAATTTCTTTAAATTTGTTTCTAGACATTGTTTATTTGTAGGAAGAAGAAGAATAATTATTTGCCCATATACTATCCACTTTAAGTTTTTAGCATCGTATGTGCATAAAGAATAGCTATGAAGGCATCCATTCCTCAAATGGCAATGTACAGTCTTCACTTCTTAATTGCCTGCTTGCTTCAATTTCAGTGTAATTTTTATTTTGTTTTAACGTCCTCCAAAAGATACTTATTTGCCTAACATTCGTTTTCTGTTTGGCATAAGAGGTCGAACCAGGATTTTCGCTATGAATGTTCTTCTGGACGATTCGTGCTGCGGAAGACTTATTAACAATGATCAGTCCAAACCGACCCATCCTTCGTCTTATATGACGTAGCTAGTGTCACGTGCGGTTAAAATCTACCGTGGGTTCTTTTGTTTTCTCGAACTTTAGTATATTTAATAATACCCAGTCTCGTGAACAGTGTGGTTTATATAATGCGTTGGTTTAGATTGGATTTTCCAAAGCTTAGAGGTGACGAAAACAGATCGTGTTACATTATTTTGCTTGAGACACCTTGACGATGCAATTAAGGCTAGTGACGTAATTTGTTCAACTCGGTTTCCGAAACTCAACTCGTTTTTACCGCTCTTACGGTTTGAAGGAATTACTTTTTATGATTAGCGATTTGACGTGAAATGTATTATGGTGAAATCTGTTAAAATTCCCTAGAGTGGTAGTCAAGATGTTGAAGAAACAGGTTAGGGCGCGCGATGTGATTTGAGCACCGACTGAGCTTACTTACGTTTTACCGGAGTTAATTAAATTTACCATTGGGAGAGTTTTCCCGTTCACCCTTTTTGGGATTTTAAAGAGTATTCAGTCACTCCGAAAATCTTGTTATGTTGTGTATCGATAATCAGTAGTGACATTTATACGGATCCATCGAAGAGGAATTAGTGTTTAATGTTAGTACTATTTCCCCATTGTTGAAATATAACCGCGTTTTTTACGGATTTTTATATGGTAAGTTTGGTATATTCACTGGGTACATTCCCGCGCACAGCTGTCCCCACAAATGAAAAAAATTGCTGTAAATAAATGTTCTCTTTAATAAAATGTGTGTATATAAAGGACAAAAATGTTTTGTAAATAAATTAATGAGTGGATATGTATTAAACCAGATGATACAGTTATTTAATCACATGGTTTTGGCTTAAATATTTTCGTCACTAAATTTCGGTTAATATAATTCAAAAATAAACGGTTCGTTGAAATTTGACGATTGCGAAGTTGCTGTATTGGGGAACTGTATCAAGCGAGATCCAGTCGTATCGGCCTCCACCTATCTACTACCTAGAGGGTCAATTACACGAGAAATGCCTATACCGCTGTGCAAAGGAAAGAGAATAAGTCAGACGGAACGTTTGTACAAATTAAGGTAATTACTTCCGTACGTTTATTTTTTTGTGATTTCGATAGTGTTTTTGTTTTTTTAATTGTATTTGTCAGGCGGATGAATACGTTTTCTTGTGTTTAGTTTTGCATAAAAGCCCTTTAGGCGAGTGAGATTGAAGTGTATTCTCCCGTGATTCATTTCGTTACATTTTGTGTGTTATTGTTATTATAGGCTCTTCACTGTATACTAAAGTTTCATGTTACAAAAATTTGCTGAATTGATGTTATCGACATTATTATTTATTCCTTTAAGGTGTTTATTAAAATTAAGGTACTAAAGTATATGATTTTAGGAATTTGAACCTTGCAAGGGTCACCCGATTTAACTAATAGATTTTACAAAACTGAATGTGTTTTAACCTCTGTATCAATTCTCTGATTGCTTATTTTAATTTATATCATTCTCATAATATACGAATCGTGTTAATGAATTTTAGGAGCCCATTCTTTTGTGTACACTTTATATCGAATCTAAGGTAACGCATAATTTTTTTAAACTTGTTTCTAGACATTGTTTCTTTGTAGGAAGAAGAAGCATAATTATTAGCCCATATACTATCCACTTTAAGTTTTTAGCATCGTATGTGCATAAAGAATAGCTATGAAGGCATCCAATTCCTCAAATGGCAACTAATAGATTTTACAAAACGGGATGTGTTTTAACCTCTGTATCAATTCTCTGATTGTTTATTTTAATTTATATCATTTTCATAATATACGAATCGTGTTAATGAATTTTAGGACTAATTATTTCGTACTGAGTGCAAGTATATATATATATATATATATATATATATATATATATATATATATATATATATATATATGTGACCTCATTCCTTTGTCTTCGCGTATTATTATTTACGGGGTACCAAAATTTAAAAGGATAAGATATTTTGATTACGTTCAAGTTATCGAGTGATTTATTTGTTTTATCGAAAGCGTTGATTTACTCAACTTTACAGCGACAACGTTTCTTTATAATTTTTTTCTTTTGATAAAAGCTTTAACGTAACGACTTGTGAGGGTTTTCTCTACTAGATTGTTTGCTATTTTGTATTTTTTTATAGATATAATTTTGTTTTAAAATATAACGCTACGTAAATATAGAGTAAATAAGATCGTTGACCGATTGGTTGGTCTTTTAGTACGTCATTTTATTGCAAAAACGTTTTGAAGTTTTATAGGAAATATCGGACCGAGTGCTGATGATCCTGGTTTCCGACAAAAGATAAGTAAGTTTTTTTGTTTGTTTGGAACTTAGCTGTGAAATATTCGCATTTAGGTATTACGACCGCTATAGTGACGTTTATAAACATTCTGGCGCCTATACGATTTGTGACACCCTTATTGTGTTTTACGTATTATGAGCTATTCTAAACGCAAGAAATAGTAACACGCCCGCTCCCTTCATTTCACTAAGCTACCGACCCTTCCCTATCTATTACTTCCGATTTACTACCATTTCCGCCCGTAACAAAATATCATATGCCATTGTGTTTATATTGGTATTTGTGGGCCGAAACCTAGACACTAACGGAAATGTCGTGCATCTCTATGCACCAACTACTAATGGTTATTAGTACTATCCGTTACTAGATGTTTACCCTACTATAGAAATTCCACATTTAGCAAGCAAACTTTAACGTGTAACATCGCATTGCCACTGGTCTTATAGTTTTACCTCCTATCCAAAGAGTGCAAGGTTTTTCTTCGTTTTAGAAAAGCGGCAGCCTGGTTTGAAAACCACTCGATCTCCGAAACAAATACTGTGCTATATCAATAAAATAAAACTAAATTAATAAAGCAATAAAATTAAATATGAAACTATAATGTAAACGTTATAATAAAATGCAGTTTAACCTACAAATGGGAAAGCATAAAAAACAGACAATCGTTCACGTTCACAAGCAGCTTTTCACCTAATATGTAAATACGTACGATCAGTTACATATAAAACAAATGAGTTTGTAAACAAAGCACGCGGAATCAAGTACATATGAAAATCATTAAAACAAAACTGATTTGCAAAAGGAAAATAAAAAAATTCAGGTTACAACTGGGCAGGAGTGACCAAGCAACTACCTGGCAAGCGGTGATATGCGTTTAAACAGCCGAGTTAGGGCCGACGGCATTTGCTTCTCATAGCTCACATTCATCTACACGTCACTCTACGTTTAAATCAAAAGAAACGGTTAATTTCACAGCAATAAAGGCGTATATCATCAGCTCATAACTAGCGAGTCAGTATATACTTGAAGTTTGAAAAGTTTCCCAACATCATCTGCCCACGTGTTCGATAATCCTCAAGCGCCACCAATAATCATAAAAATAAATTGACTGATGTTACCATGTTTCGCCTAGATGCTAATGTTATCAAGAGACACCTCAAAAGAAAATTTAGATATCGTGTCATAATTAAGTAGTTCTTGCAAAGCGGTCTTATAGTCACAGCATTTTGTAAAGTTTACTACTACTTCTTTAATTGCTTGTTTGGATGTTTAATGTATATTTGAGTAACTACTTGCGCTTTAATATGTAGTAATCCATTTTTTATTTTACTAAAACAGAAACAATCATCTATTTATTATCATAAACAGTTTAACAATTATACACACACACACACACACACACAATATATATATATATATATATATATATATATATATATATATATATATATATATAACAATAGAACGGTTAAGAAAATTAAAATTAAATCCCCCGCATTTGCAACCGAATCTGTACTGCCTAACTTCCCTTCCTTTTCTGAAAAATAAGACCTTTTTCAAAAGCTGTTAAAGTATAAGAAAAAGAACAAGAAGGATTACGTGGAAAACATACACCTCCTTTATATTTCCCATTAAAAAACATTAATTTTTAGAACTCATCCATAGAATACTCGTTATCTATTGAATTTCATCGTAATAAAAACTTTTCGCCGTATTCTCAACAGTGTAATTAATTATTATCGTCCTAAACGGTGATATTTTACCAACCTCCTGGGTATAACCACTCCAAGCAATTGGTCACAGTTTATTCGAATAACGAACTTTGTGGACCAGCACATATTAATTCTACATCAAATGTGTAAAGCTTGTAAAATGTTGAAGACATTAAACGATACGTATGTTAAACGAAACCTTTTCCAAAAGAATAAGAAGATGACTCGACATAGGATTTCGTCCTCGGGCAAAATCATTTACAGCAAAGGGTTCTTTGTTTTCAACTACACTCTCAGATGAACTTGAGGATATTATTGATAATCTTAAATCTAAGTCTAATTTGACGTACGATGGCGTTTGTTCTCGAGTTTTGGAACAGTTGTGTAAATCGTCAATAATATATAACAAAACTGCCGTTGAGCAAAAAATTAAATCAGAAAAATCAAAAGTACATAAAGCAGTGCAGTTTTTGTAAAGAACGGAAGAAACGGCGCAAGAGGTACACAGCCAATATAACTGTCGAAATAAAAATGTAGAAAAAAAAGCAAATATTTATTATCTTGAATAAGAGGAAGCATATCCAGCGTCGTCCCTTCCTCTAGAAAATTGAAATAGGTATTTGTTACTGTAGCGTCTTCACATATGTCAGTAAACGAAGTCCCTTTCATTTATTTAGTAGACGAGAGAAACGTTAAAGTGACTCATATTGCAAATATTTACTTAAAGACATATCTTCCAATGGTTTGCGTCATTAACATTACCCTTTACGATGTCTTACATCAACGTTTTTCAAACAGTGTTTCACAAAGCCTCATGGTTCCGCACAGATCCATAAGTGTTACGCATTGCAGTGTTAAATATTTAAAAATATCAATCCTTTTGCTTCAAGGAAATGTAACATGTGAAGATACATAAATAAAATTGAGTAAGGTAGAGTGGGGTAAGTGCAATCGCGGGTCAAATGCAATCGCAAAGCATAATTAAAAAAAATGAAAATATGCGATTTTCGCGCTAATATTCTTAATAGTCAAACCTTTCTCAGCCCTCTGCCAAAATCTGGCAGCATGTAATAGTGTCATGTTTAGTCAGTACCGCAGTTAATAACGCAATCCCCAATTCACTACGCAGATTAGTGTATCGTGTAAGTTAGACTAATCCCGTTTATATTTGAATAATCCCTTTTAATTATATATCAAAAGAAAGCATTTTTGACGCACTTTCAACAAGGTTATTTGTTATGGGATTGTACTTAAACTATAATGGGTTGTTGAGTGTGACTACACTTACCCCATTAAAATATATAGTAAAGGTAAATGCAGTCACGCTGGCAAGGGAAATTGCAATCACCAATTGCACTTTCCCTTATTCTCTTTTATCTTAAATAATTTTTTTTCACAGTTAAGAAGCAAAACCTTTGATTCAACGCTATGCTTCGGAATTACAAAAGGAAGACAGAGAGAGGAAACCATGATCCTGAAACCGTGCAAGCTGCACTTTTAAAAATAAATATTGGTGTCTTCACAATAAGGAATGCTGCAAAACATTATAAAATACCATTCAGTACTCTTCAATGCTACTTATCCAAAAGACGCAAGATCCAGAACACAGGAGGTCATCCGCCGGCTTTGTCAAAATATGACGAAGTCCAGTTGGCCGAATATCTGAAAATAATGGAGAAGTGGGGATTTGGATTAAGCCGTTCGGATGTATTGCATGCCGTACAACAGTTCGTAACTGAAAACAACATCAAGACGACATTTAAAAATAATAGACCCGGCGAAGATTGGTTTCTGAAATTTAAAAAAATCTATTCATTAAAAAACCCCAGTCGATGGAATGTTATCGCAAAGAATTAACCAACTTGGACATAGCAGACAAACCGGAATCTTGATGAAACCAGCGTTTGCACTGATCCTTCAAAAACAAAGATTGTTGGAGAACGTGGAAAACCTGCAACCAGAACAACTGGAAGAAGTGGCAAAGAAAATATAACCTGTATGGGAACAGTTTCTGCAGACGGCCAAACTGCTCCCCTCTGATAATTATTAAGGGCGTAAATGTATGGAGCAGCTGGATCTCTGACGAAGAAATTATACCCGGTATGACATATGCCGCTAGTCCAAAAGGATGGATCACAAGTGACATTTTTTATAATTATCTTATCACTTACTACTGGGTTGGAAACCGAACGGCCCTGTTTATTGGTCAGGCAGCATACTATCACAATTTTGAAATTACCGGCTTATACAAGTCACTTATTACAACCTTTGGATCTCTCAGTATTTAAATCGTTAAAAGACAAATGGGATCAACAACTGTGCATATGGCAAAGAAAACATTCGGGGACGCGAATACCGAAGAAAGAATTTTCTGTCTTCTTCGCTGAAACCTGGAAGAACCTAAAAAAGAAACTATTTCAAGTGGTGTTTGAAAAGCTGGCATTTTTCCGTTCAACAGATCTGTGATTTCTAAAAAAAATTTGATACGGAGGCATTAAAACGGTGGAAAATAGCGAAAGGCAAAGATGTTATGACAGCTAATGACGAGGCTAATGATCATACAGCTGAAGAAAAACCTGCCAACAGTGCAAGCTTTCAAAATATTCTTTTAGAAACCGTCAAAACTAACCGACACAACGAATCCTCTACCTCAAATATGACCAATAAAAGAAAGAGAGTAGCTTCAGGAGCAGAAGTTATCACTTCCGTCCACACCACCGAATACATGCAAAAGAAACAGGAAATCTTGAAATTAAAATCAAAAAAGAAAATGAGAAAACAGAATAAGACAAAAAAATCTGCTGATAAATTTGGTAGCTCTTCAGAAAGTGATTATACAAACATTGAATATATCGATACTGATGACGACATGGATCCTGAAACATTTTCGGACGTAGAAGAAATAGACCAGGAAATCCAAAGCGAGTGTTTAGATATTGATGCCATAAATCCTGAAATATTACTTGAATCAGGTGTAGAGATAATAAGCAAGGGCAATGTCGATGAAGCTAAGAATCACGAAAGATGTGAGAATAGAGAGACTGATATTTCTGTGATTTCTAATGAAGGTAGTATCATATGCCATAGTAGAGAAGTACCTGAAATAAACACTCACAAGGGAAAAGAGACTTAAAAATGTACTCAGGTTACTGACAGTGACAATAAGACTGAAAATCCCTGCAACAAAATGCATATGTGAAAAAATTGTCGAATTTGTTAAAAGTAAAATTTTGTAACATGAAATTAGATAAATTTTACATTGGTAAAATTGTGGAAAAAATAGATGACAGAACATTTTACTGTTCGTTTCTGAGAGAGAAACATCATTTAAATTCCCGATATTACATTTTTCCGAATACCGAGGATAAGTCAATTATTAACAGTAGAAGTCAGGCACCATGTGCCATCTTGGATTTTCTGGGGAAAACCCACCTTTCACTTTTTATACGCTCACGTGGGCGACCGTATTTTCCACCCCTATGGTTTCTTTCCAGAGGTCATTTTCAACCCTTTTCATCCCTAATTATTTTTGTTTTTACTCGCTTTACTTGAGGGGCGTACTTTTTCACCCCTTATTTTATGACCGCCCACGTGTGAGCTCGTATTTTCCACACCTATGGTTTCTTTCCAGAGGTCTTTTTCAACCCTTGATGGAATTTTTACCCTAATTACCGCCTCTTTGGCAGCCATACCTTATTTGTACTTGTTCACGTGAGGGGTGTATTTAGGGTTAGGTCTTGGGGTTGGTCTAGGGGTTGGTCTGGGACTTGGGGTTGGTCCAGACGTTGGCCTTTGTGCTAGGGTAGGGTGGCGGCTTCTTTTCGGTGAGCCTTTTTCAACCCTAATTAAGGTCCTTTTGGTAACATTAAGGGCAATACAACCCCTGGAGGTTAGGCAATTGCACGCGTTCTGATTAAAAAAGATTTTTATTTAAGCTGTGTTTATTAATATGTATTAGGACCCATTTTATTTTATCAAATAAGATTCCATAATTGTATTTCTTTTAATTCCTATCTACAGATTGTAACCTAATTTGTTTAAACATTGGGGTTGTATTCTAATAATTAAATTTCACAGTCATTTTAAATTTATCTCAGCACGCAATGCAAAAATTATTTAAAGTTAATTACACGACACAGTAATCAGAATATTGTTTTTCTAAACGAATATTAAAACTGGTTGCTTACCTTTGAAATATCTTTAATCACCATCCTCTCGTTAAAATTGTTGTATATACACAGGTCCTCGGTATCCAAACACTTAATATTTTTAAAAAGATATGTTGTTTGCACTAGCTGTAATTAAATTTGTGCAACTAAATGAATAAGTTAAGGTTATAATAACCGTTTTGCTGGCTACACGTATAAGCACACTAATATCACCTTCTATGTTTTACGTTTATGAATAGTTGATGTAAAACTAGTTACTGATTTCCCATAATTAATTTTAGAGTGTAAATATACAAAGAACCTAATTATCTTTATCACACTTATTGCAACTCGTATTTACCTTTCCCTTAAAGTAATTAATAACAAAGCGGTTTGAACAAAATGCTGTACATACACGTGCAAATTGTTTTTATAAAAAACCTCATTAAATGTTTGGAAAGTAATAATTACATGTTTTAAATTCCACAACAACAATATGTAGTTAGAAACCACTGTTCATGTTTACTTTTAGCTAATTACTGTGTAATTATATAAACCTGTTAATTTTAATAATCTACCAATCGAGTAACACACTTTCCTTAAAACGCTCAAATTATAAATTTTATAACACGATTTTTAAAAACGCACATGCTGAATTAAGAAAGAAAGATAAACAATAGGCTCATCTGGTATTACGAAACTCTTAATTAAAAAAAGTAAGGTACTAAAAAAAATCTTTTTATTTATCAGAATAGAATGGTGGGGTAACAGGCGTTAAACAATAATTTAATTATCTCGTCATTTACAATTAAACATGTACTAAAAAAGTTTTTTACAAAATCAATCATTGATAAACTATTCAATCTACAATATAGAAACCTTAACGTATAAAGTCCACACACATCCGAATGGTAATCCTGCAGTTATTGTAATGGAGCCATCTAGAATTCTTCTTTAGGAAACGTAAATGTCGTCAATGTAGATAGCGGTCCAATGCTGACCTGGTTTTTCTGCAGGATCCGTCTTTACAATAATTGCACACGGTCTAGGTGCGTGTCTCGGTAGTTGATTAGAAGCACATACAAGCCGAAACACATTTTTCTTGTGGCTGGGGATCGATTTCAAACATTTCAACACTTGCACCGCATACACCTTTGGAATTGGTATGCGTCCAGTCTTGCAGTAGTAAGGCGTTTTCCAGTGCACACATAGGCCCAGTGATGTTGTGGTTTAAACAGCTATATGCTTTTGCTCCTTTTTCAACTGTTTAATCGACGGGCAACCAGTCTCCTCCAGGTTTACTATTGGTTTGTTAAGAAACCTTAAAAACTGTTGTTTTTCACTGCCCTTAACGTGAATTTTGTTAAATGGGCGCAACACTCTCATCAACTCCTCACGGAAATTGTTGTAGTGTACATGACCTGACCATCATTTCAGCCCATGATAATTATCCTCCATAAACTTTATCTGTCGTCACATGGATCCTGATATAAAGTAACCTCGAGGTGGTTTTATCAGCATCAACGATAAACGACCATGATCTGTAACCACGGCAATTTCTTTCGGTATGAATTCGTCGTTAACACCACTAAACCCTTGTACGTCGAAATATGCGTCCATCTTCTTTCGGCTGATGCTGTACACTGAAGTTTGCAGGTTAGAGCTATCACTTTTAACAGCTAAAATCCACAACGACGTTCCGATGTTTATCGATCTCGATCACGTTATCGAATTCTGCATACACCAAACAGTTAACGGTTACGGTGAGCGCTTCTTCAAACCCGACTTCCAGCCGAAGGGCGCCATTTCTAACTAAATTCCAGTGCGTACTAGCGTTTGCAGACAAGTCAGGTGTTAGGTCAAAGGCCATTAATCAGTAGCCGTTGGGATAATCACTTCTTGATATATCGTCACCTTCATTCAAAAAATGAATAGCCGTACCGGAGAATAAGGTGTGGTACGCTCTTACATATAAACCATTAGCTGTAAAGTCTGGTTGTAAGGCCTTCGATGGAATTTGTTGTCCGTCAACATATAACGACATGTAGTTAATATTGCAGTGATGAAAAATTGAACGGGTTTGAGGGGTAATCACCGTCGAAGGCTTTAGTTGATACAAAGCCTACAATGCATCGTTTAGGTAACTGGTCCAGGAAAACATTATCCAGTGACTTTCGCTGTATGCCTGCAGGTATAGTTAACACTTTTACGTCGGTTCTTGTAACAGGGTATTTTGCGGAAGTTGTTTCTAAAGCTTTAGTGTGCGCAATTAGAATGGTGGGGTTGATTCGCATACGTCTCACCAGTAAACTAGCGTCTATAATTCGCGTCTTGTAATTTGAAGCGAGCGCCGCCATTGGGCTAAAGGTATCTCTTGATCGTACAAATTTAGCCTTTAACTCAACACCACTTATGAGAAACTTTTCTTGATTAAACAAATCCGAGTGCACGTGACCAATCATCTTTATCTGTTAACACAACACCACTTATGAGAAACTTTTCTTGATTAAACAAATCCGAGTGCATGTGACCAATCATCTCTATCTGTTTCCCGGTAGCCGCAAGTGCTTGACGCTTTGAAAAACCGTTATTGGGTTTCCCAGTGTATTCATCTGTCCAGCTGTATTATTGTGCCATAAGGTACAACCTAGATGTGAGCTCTTGGCCTCCTTTCCATAATTTAGCAGCGTTTAGATATACGAACGGTAGGCGTAGATGTTGTTTGGTTGTGACACCATCTTCTGATTTAAGTAAACCTCCACCTGTGAGAAAAGCGAATGCATCTAGTTGTTTACCGGTGCCACAACATCAGCGTCTGTAAGCGTTGTATCATCTTGCTTTAGAACTTTAGCTGTGATGTACAACATGGTCTGACTTAAATCTATATAATCGTTTCCATTTCCGGGGACTAAAAATTCTATTGGGACGTCATCACTCAGAGCTGATAAGGGCTTGTAAAATATCCATTCACCACTCTCGATACTTGTCTGCGTCAACGGTAAAGCGAACAAATCCAGTTCGGACTTGACGCATTCATACGATTGGGCATGTAGAAAAGCCATTATCTTGAAAATATATCGTCGTAAGTAGGCTTCTTCTTAGCAACAGCTCTCGGTAGAGACTGGTTATTATCGGACTGACGTACTCTTTTATAACCCAAACCCTCCATCATTTTATCGATTTTATCGTCGGCTTTACGCTTAAGGTTTCTACCTGCCTCGTGAAATCTTTCTTGAAACGAATCCTTAATAGGTCGATCCTCTATGACGTCACCAAGAATATTAGCACACGTTCTAAGAGCTTCTTTTCCAATAGCCTTTGCGCCAGACTTAAATAACGGTATTATACTTCTAAATATACCACCTAACCAGCTACCTATTCCATGACCACGTTGATATCGCGCACCTCTGTAAATAGAGCCGATACCGTTACCGGCCTGATTGATGTAATATTGCTGATAAGGGAAAACCATTATTGTACTTTCTTAAAGTGTAGCTTCAGACACGACGTTCCAAACTCAAATGGCATTGCTGCACCCGTATCTGTTTTTATATTAATTTCGATGTTTTGAAATTCTCGTATCATCACCGGTATGTAGTGTGCAGGCGAAAAAACAACATCTTTATGACTCCCGTAAGCATAGTTTTCTGAAGTAATATTTATTATACGCATAAGCGGAGATAAAACATCACCCACAATTTGCGGTTCAACGATGTCGCAATAAACAAACATCTGAGTTGGTAATCCTATCCATATACTAGCGGGGTGAAGGGTATAGGTTCTATAGCTATGTTCTGATACGGACGATAACCCAATTGTAAGGCTAGACGTTGTGAGAATCCGAATAGCGAGAGCTGAGTTTTTAATTTCGTAGTGACGCGCTTAGTTAGATTACGATATTCGATAGTTAGCAATTTACTTATTAGTACGTGGTTATTTAGCTCGTTGGTAATTTCTTCTATGTTGGCATAATTTCCCGAGGCGAAACGTAACACGTACCAGCCATCTTCAATATAAATGATCTTCTCGTTGTCGCGTTGAAAATATTCTGCGGCGTTTTTTAATATCGTTTCTAACATGTGGCGTTGTCCGGCGAAATGTGTCTTGCTAAATGCTGTATCTGTGCTCTGCCACGTGGGTTTTTAAACAAAATTATGTAATGTGCGTTGAGAGAAATATCCCGCTGTCCACGTCCTTGATGAAATATGTTCTGCGTTAAGCAAAACACGCTTAGATTTCGATGATGACAACCCTTTGTAAAAATATCAACCACAGAACCGTTAGTTTCGCGCATTAGATCGTCAATTATTATTAAGACAGGCTTTTCTCCGTCAAACTGTTCCATATCAGGTAAACCTTTTTGAAATTCCACTGAGAAATCTTTGAATAAAGGCTACCACTCACTGTAAAACCAGATAATTTTTTCAAAAGCTGTATCGCAGGTTGTTTCGATATTTTTTAGAAAATCCACGATAAAATATGATTTCCCACAACCCGACGGACCCGCAACTATCGCCGAAAAGGGGTACTTAAACTGACCTTCCATCTTGAATCGCTAAACGATACTAACAGATACTATACCAACAACCTCGTTTAAATAGATTAAATAACATCCTTTTCAATCAGAGCGCTAGGCCCAGAAACAAAATGATCTACAAGATAATTACCGAAAATAGTTGCCACCCTACCCTAGTCCAAAGACCAACTCCAGGTCCAAGACCAACCCCAAGACCAAGCCCAACCCCAAGACCTAGCCCAACTCCAAGACCATCTCCAAGCTTCAATACCAACCCCCAAGTCCAAGACCTAGCCCAAGTCCAAGACCAACCCCAAGACCTAACCCTAAATACACCCCTCACGTGAGCAAGTACAAAAAAGGTATGGCTGCCAAAGAGGCCATAATTACGGTAAAAATTCCATCAAGGGTTGAAAAAGAACCATAGGGGTGGAAAATACGAGCTCACACGTGGGCGGTCATAAAATAAGGGGTGAAAAAATACGCCCCTCAAGTAAGCAAGTAAAAACAAAAATAATTTGGGCTGAAAAGGGTTGAAAATGACCTCTGGAAAGAAACCATAGGGGTGAAAATCAAGGGTTGAAAAAGGCATCCGAAAAGAAACCATAGGGGAGGAAAATACGGTCGCTCACGTGAGCGTATAAAAAGTGAAAGGTGGGTTTTCCCCAGAAAATCCAAGATGGCGCATGGCCTGTCTTCTATTATTAACAGTGACCAAATTGAGGGATTTATTCAGTGTACGGATGAAAAAAGACGTCGTTACTATTTTTTGTGAATTAGTTTTAAGTTAGCAATAGTTTTTTACAATAATGTATCTTTACTGTCGTTTTTTGACACAGTCTATTTTTATATTGTTCGGTTTGTATTAAATAAAAGTGTTTAGCTTGAAAATATATTAATTTCCAGCAAAAGTGTTTGTACCATATTTTTGTGCGCTTTTTTCGATCGATTGCACTTTCTCGGAAGGCAAATATATAGAGTTATATGGCTGATGCATACCGCGATTGCACTTTCCCAACTCAGCTGGGAAAGTGCAATCACCCCACACTCAAAATAAAAAAAAATCACACGCAAATTTGAGATGATGTGGGGGAACATAATTCTTGCAAAGAAATAATCTAAAAGCAAGTAACTTTTATGGTGTATGATCGGAAATCGCTCTATTTAGAATTAAGCTTGGTACTAGCTTTCAAAGTTCACTATTTAAAACCTGGTTGCACTCCACCTTACTCTAAATATAATTTGTAGTAAAGCGTAAACTATATTAAGCATAGAATGACTAGCTTATTTGAACAGTTGAAACATATACTTCCTAATAATTTACACTTTTTTAAAATTGAGTCCAAACCGCTGGATTAGAATAATTGGTGCAATAAAGTACAGCTACAGAGGTATATGTAAATATAATCATTCTTTACAATGTTATAAAGTAACTAAGATTCTAATTTTTGCTTTAAATTCAAATATTGGACATCTTATAGTTAAAAGTCATCACCTTCACTTTCACTATCATCTTCACTCAACTCTCCGACATTAATTACTACAGGTTTTACCATTTCCTCAGCTCTTTTTTGAACGTCCCACCAATGGCTGATTTTCGAACGCCTCCTGGTCTAAAAATCCACGTCTTATCCAAAAAGACAGGATCGCAACTAATTTCAAAACTGTTATTAGCAAAATATTTTTGCAAAAATGTTGCTCGAGCACCAGCAATATGAACCTGCTCCATTAAACGCCTTCTTCCATCGTCAACTTTGAATTCAAAACCAACTTTGTGTAACAATTGTTTCAAACTTGTTTTATAGAAGGTAAATATTTTATCTTCTTTAAGTTCCTGTTTGGAGCGTTTCGATAGTAATATGTGAGCCTAAAATTAAACAGTGACTGATTTCAACAATAATTTCTGAATTATTTACCAGTTGCATGCATGGTGTAAATTTTTCGTTTCAAAACGTCTTTCACGTATTCGTCGACATCCTCTGACTTCGACTTCAAACGCAGCCTATGTTTTTGCGGTGAATCCGGCGCCGATTTCCCAGATTCTAAAGCGAGAGCCTTTCTTGCCTTTGTCCGAGTTACAGTTTTCTCGGAAACGCCGCAAGCGAGAGCAGTTCGCTGCAACATAATAACCGAGCTGGTAGCGTAGTGGTGACACGACCTGCTTAGCATTCGGGAGGTAATGGGTTCGATTCCCATTACCGTCTACCTTGTATGAGGTTTTTCAGGGGGTTTTCCTCATACAAATGTAGCGGCATGGTCACTGCGTATATGCACACCATGTGCGGCTACTTAAGCGAATGCTGGAGTAGTATTTTCCCCCTCAGTACCCTAACTCTGTTCCTTCCGATCATATCCTGACCACATCCATGCTTTATACCACCATGCATATATACCTAATGTATGTATGTATGCTGGGAATCCATGATTGTGGCTGAAGGAGTTTGGAAAGCTCGAGCAGCCCGCCCTCCCCCTTGGGGAGGGAATGAAATACCTGGCCTTTCCTGCACCATAATATTACATAAATATAAATTTAAATAGTGGAAATTATTAGCGTACCTGTATAATGGAAGTTAAAGGTAAACTTGGCCCCCCGTTATCGCGTTCCATCTCGAAATAATGCAATACATTCATTAAAATTTCTTGAGTTTGGCTTTTCAAAGATTTACCTTTTAATGACATCATTATTTGCTGCAAAATAAATAAATGCATTCAATCAATTGGAAATACATTTTGCATTATAAACTTATTATCTCGTAATAGTGAATATCAATAATACTAGTTTTGAAAAAAACTGTTGTTTACAAATGCAATGGAAACTAATAAATTATGAAGCGAAAGATAAATTATTATAACTACAAAACACGATGCGATTATACGAAACGAAACGCGAAGAATAATTTGAGGTTAAATAGCCACGAAGACATCTGACAGCGTCATGCGCTTTGACTTTAGAATGACATACGTTTTTAAGTCCTGCATTTAAAATACATACCATACGTATAAATTATAACCCGTCTTTCTTTATGTGGGAACTTCGCACTAAGATAAAGGAAAACAGATGCATTTCACAGTAATAATTATATCTCCATTCTGGGTCCGCCATGAGAGGACCTCTCCCCGGCGCTACTATATCGTGCGGGAAAAATGCTGATGCACCTTAGATCATATAATGTTCTAAGTGATGCACGGAGTTTTTTTGGTTGGATTTGGAATGCGACGAAGACTGCGCTTTGGTGGGTGTATTTTTGTTTAATTCTTTGCGGTCGTCACTGGATATAGCTCATCGAAATATTAATAGTGAATGGCTGAGATTGAATCGTAGTGAGACTATCTGTAGCTACCGTAAGTAAAAAAAAAACGTTGAAAAAGATTTTGTGAGTGTGGGCCAAACAAAACCTTGGATATTTAAGTGAAGGACAGTTTTGCCTGGATTGGCTTAGGTGGTTCTTAAAGAGCGGCTAAGGGCCCACATGAGGTTTTCCTTAGCGACATTGACACCTTAATTAACTACTTGCACAGGTCTTTAATAGATTTGTTATGGTCGATAATAATAATAGTTTGTTTTATTACAAAAGTACAACTATTACAATTATTGCCATAATTACATTTGTATAAAATATATAATACACACAAGCAATCTTGTGCGCCGGGTATCCGTCATGTCTATAAATAAATGCTTACCAGCTATTATTGTATTCCGTTAGTTACCATTACTCAACATTTACACTGTCCTATTCAAAATATTTGTATGAAACTCATCTATGGCTTTATTTAAGATATATTTTCTAAATCTTTTTTGATACTAAGTACGGATTTTTTCTATTATTGTATTCATTTTGCGTAATTTTAATAATTACAGCGAGTCTAGTAAGTTAATATTTAAACTCAGAAGAAAAATAGTATTTTATTCTGAAATAAAATCGAGAAGGGAATGTGACCTAGTAAACCAATTCATTTAATAGGAAATAAAGCGTCAAAGTCCTCATAAATCACCATCATTGTTGTTATCAACCTCTTGTGTCCTTCCCGGAATAAATTTATACTTATTTCTTCGTAACTTCCAGATGTCAGCTACTTAGTCTTTGGTTCTGATTTAAAACCTTTAAGAATAAGAAAATATTGTTTTTTAAGATTCTGATATCCCGTCAAGTTTCTTAATCCCCACTTTGCATAATTAATTTCATTAGCTAAGTAAGTATATAAAGAATATTAACCCAGATATGCCCATACGCTTACGCGAGGTATTTATAAATAGTGTTTTAAAACCGTAGTTGTTTAGAGTACAAATAAACACAATTTATCTGAAAAAATAAATTTTATTGAAAAATAATACAAAATTGAAGCCGTACTACACCTAGTACGGTGGGCAAATGTATGGCAACTAATCAACTATTCTTTGTTATTAAAGAATTTAACATTTTGTGTGGTAGGACAAAAAACACTTTACATGTAGTCCTTTGTTACACTTCGTACACCTAGTTGTGGTTCTCTCATGACAATGCGCGCAACGAGTTTGATTATCTTGAAGTATTACTAAATGATATAAACGATCAAAGCGAATATCGATGCAAGGGCGTAACCAGGATTTATAACAGGGAGGGGGCAAACCATGGTCCATGGTCGTTCAAAATGTAAAATTTTAGGATAAAAAGAAAAGGCAAATGAAAACAAAACTTTGAGATTTTAATTATACTTAAATTAAACTAATAACAGATAACAAAAAAAATATGCAGAACAGAAAAATATGTATATTTTAGATTTAATTTTTTGTTTATTAAAATTTAAAAATTATTTAATTTATTTTTGCTCTTCCACGGGGGGGGGGGGCGTTGCCCCTCCCTGCCCTTAGCTTGCTACGCCCATGTATCGATGCCTTCATTACGTGACATGTGACCTTTTGAAGAGTTTTGTTTTTTGTTTTGCACTAATAGCGTAGTCGCAATTCGTCTTCTAAATTTAAATTGATCTAGTTCTCCCTCCTTTTGCCTATGTAACTGCCAAGAGTTGTGTACTGCCATATCGATGCAGTGTGATATGAGTGGAAAATACCACTTTTTACCTCTGATCGATATTCTATAAAGACTTATGTTTTGGCCACTCCTGTCAACACCTCCCATATTGGCATTATATAAGTTAATCAAATGCGGCTGGGATACCTAAAACATTTTCAAAATTACAAGATCTATGCGCAGAATGGTAATCGATTGGACTTACCTGTATGGATTTCTTTTCTTTTTGAGAAAATCTCTTGACAGCGTGGATTGGATTAATTCCTGCGGCATTTGAACATAAAGTAACAATACTATTATCGTGCCATTTCACGGCAATTATGTTACTATCTTCAATTTTATTATAGTCGAAACATCCTCTCGCATCATTTTTCATTTGCTTGGAAGTCTTTAGAGGGCTGCTAGGTATGCGATTTTCCCGAATAGTACCTGTAGCTTTGAAGTTCTTCTTGGAAAGCAGTTCCAGCAAAGGTAAAGTAGAAAAAAAGTTATCAAAAAATAAATGCATATACTGCTTATTTGGCCACCTTTTTCTCAAAACATCTGCGTATTCCAGAACTACAGATGGTCCAACTCCATAACTAGCATACTGAATGCTAATATTTGTAGCTGCACCTTGGTAGGGCTCGAACCAATTAACATAGCCCAATCGTGTTGCCCCTACCCACAATTTATAGCCATATCGAATAGGCTTTCCATAAATAAATTGTTTGCAACCATGGCGGCCAAAGTATGGAACCATGGCTTCATCAACGCAATGCATTTCCTCGCATTTGCTATATTCTAAGAATTTTTTATTTAGGTGTATAAATAAAGGCCTAACTTTAAATGTATATAGATAGGAAATAAATAATGGTTAAAACAAATTAGTGTCAAAATCAGGCAGTTGTCACAAGAATTTTCCAATCCTCACCCTCCTCTGATTGAGTTATAACCGGTCAAAATTCTGGAAATATCTCAGTTATTGCGTTTAAAACTAACTAAGCCACCCTAAGTTTCAAAAGTCGCGTTGCGTGAAACAAAGACCAATATTATTATGAAACCAAGTACATAATGTAGTTCAAACATTATTATAGGCTTATGACCATTATAAAAATATTGTAATTTAGCATTTATTCTTTTTCACACTGAGCAGCCCCCTTTTTTCGATTTTGAGGAAAGTCAATAGACACTCGACATCTTTCTGCTCATCAGCCTCACTGCTGCTTGTGCCGTATGTAATAGGAGTTATTAATTGCTTTCTTGCAACCTTCATTTTAGTCTTTTTACTATCAAAACTTGTCTTATAAATGATGATGTTTTTTTTTAATTCCTTTACTGTTTCTAGCTCATACTGTAAAGAGCTAACGTCCTTTACCAAAATTTTTTCGAATTAATTATTTGCTAGTCTTAATCTAATTTCGCAGAAATCAACAAATAATGAATTTTATATCCTCTCCGACGTTAATTTCAAAAACATCGGAAGTTTTTCTACGGCAGAGTCCCCTCCGGACTTTCCGCCAATCCTGACCAGAAGCCTGACCGTGCGTCTGCCGCTCTTAATCACGTTACTTAGTTCCGCCGAATTGTCGACCGCCGACGTTTGTCAGAATATTCATCTTTTGCCGGCGTGCATCTTTTGTCGAGATAACACCGCCTGAGAAGCATCTCCATATCACCGAGCTACTGGTTGATGTACTCTGGGGTTAAAAGCACGTAAGTTTTATTGCACAATATTACACGATACGCAGAAAGGACGGAGTTACGCCGGGCTCAGACGCCCGTAGTCATCTTTCACTTACTCCTTTGGGAAGGAAGGTCGTCACCTTAATTCTACCAAATCACGAAGGGCCCCTTTATACAGCACACAACGGGTTAGTCCCAGATTCTTATAAATGGTCCTTCACCAAACACGTATTACACTTACTAATACAAATAGGCCTAACACGAGGCAAAATAAGCAATAAAAACAAGCAGCGCGCTGCAGATAATATCAATAGCAGACGCCGTTTAAAGACCACCCGAGTGGTCTTGCAGCTGTAGGAAAAATGTTGCGCGTTCCCATCCGTTAGTTGCATAGTTAATGGCATTAAACGTGAGTAGCCGTCCCGATATTCGATCGTAATTTGTCAGATATCCGCGTAACGTAGGTTTTCCTAACAACACTTCTCAATAGAAGTCCGGTAAAAAGACCGTACCTGTACCGCGAGCTAGTTCCCGCACCTGAAAACAACAAACTAATTCGTTCCCGAAGGTTTGAACACCTTATCAGCATCATTATCAATCATGAACGCTGTACTATTAATTCTTTCATTTGAATATGGAGGATAATCGCGTGAGTAATAAACATTAGTTTATTTCATTCCAAAAAATTGAAATAATTGTTTACTTCCGGTACCGTAGTGGAAAAATCTCGTGTAAATAGTAACGTGGTTACTTTCCTTTTAAACAATTAGCATAAATCTCGGGCGAATAGAAAAGTTTACGTACATCTACTACTACTAATATTTTATTTGCATAATTTACAATAAAATTTGCAAAGTGCTTGCGTTTTGCTATTTACATTTTCCATCTCTATTTCCACTTTTTACAGTCCTCCTTTCATTACTTCACTTACACTAACTTCTTCTCTCTTTTCTCTTCTCCCCTTAACTGCCTTCTTCTGTTCCATGTTTTTTTGCATCCACTCCGCTCCTCTTCCTCCTTCTTCTAATATCTTTTCCACCGTCCTCTCCTCCTCCTTTAATTCCCTGCATTCTTGCAGCATATGCTTAATCGACTCTATCTCTTCTCCGCACAACCTACATTTTCTCTGTTCCTCCCTTCTCCAGTACCTGTTTCCCCTACCTTTGTTTCCACATGTAAATCTCACTATCATTTTCTTTCTTTTCCTCCTCCATTCCCGATTCAAATATCTCGGTACCCCGTCTCCCTTAATGTTCCTGTAGTTTACATTGTATTTTCCTTCTTTTA